>JAKSZP010013334.1:0-145775 GCA_022478985.1 Massospora cicadina | reverse complement strand
ATTAAACCACACAGAGGGCTCAAACAAGGGGATCCCCTCAGCACACTGCTATACAATTTCAGCTTTGACCCACTCCTCCAAGTAACTGACTCACGTCTCATGGGGATAACCGCACAAGGACAACCAACATTCAAGATACTGGCCTTTACGGATGACTGCATAGCAGGTATAGCAAACAATGAAGATGCCTGACAGCTGGAACGCACTCTAGAGGAATACTCCAAGGTGAGCAATGCATCGCTCAACAAAAGGAAGACAGAAATCATTCTCTTAGGCAAATACACAAACGATTGGGTAACAACATCAGAACCTCACACCAACACTCGAAGAAAAAACCCAATTATATTACCCTTTGCAACACCTCCCACCACCACTCCTGTCTGACACCTTGGAATCTGGCTAGAATCAGGGGGATATGCTAATGAGACAATGGAAAGTAACCTGTTAAAACGGGTATCCAAACGCGTCGCCTCCCTCAAGGGAAGAACCCCAAGACTAACAGGACGAGTTACAGTTGCTAACTCGCTCATCCTCCCAATACTGTGGTACCAGGCCCATGTGATAGCCTTCTCACCTACCTTTATAACCTCAATTCGCGCACTTATCCAGGGCTGGCTGTGGCCTGGCTCTCACCCTCCTATACGGATGGATACACTATTTGGCCCACGCTCAAGCGGAGGCATGGGACTAATAGATTTTGAGAGCCATGCCAATCACATCCTAGGTACCTGGATAAAGGAAATCCTTGCTCCAAACCCCGCAACAACATTGGTCCAGAGCAGCAAGGACTAACTTTACACAGGCGCTCAAATTAACCAACCCACATAGTCCACCCAGACTACTTTCATACCTTACCAAGCACCCTACTGCAACGGGTCCTCATGGAACCTCCCCTCATTTCAAACATATCCTCTGAACTATCCGCCGTATGGGATGGACCATAGAGAACATGGGTACTATACAAGGAAGGGGACGACCCAGCCCCCAATTGAAATACAAGAAACCCAGAAAACCACCCCCAGAGGGATATGCTCGCAACAACCCCAAGCATAGCTAGGATAGAATACCTAGATATGCTGGACATTACCTATGATTTAACCACACAGAAAGCAATGTAGAAAATGACACACCACCCATTACTACAACCAAGGATAAGAGCAAACGCCTGGCGCTGTTTGAGAAGGACCTATAGGATGGCGGACCGCTCCAACTCCTTCCACAAAACATGTGCAGTATGTGGAGGGGAGATCCCTACATCACCGCCTAGAAACATGCCCCCCAACCAAAGCTATATGTCAGGAAGTCGCACACCTGCTCAATATTCAAAACGAACAGGAATTCTCAATATCAAAGAGTATCTTCACGCTCCAGATTGAGTCACCAATCCCATCTACCTTTTTTTTTTTAGTACTAGATGGTCCCAACCCAAGGGGGATTCATCGATGTTTATTGAATTACGCCTGGGCTCCTAAGAGCCTGAGGCGAGGGAAGGGGAGGGAGGAGGCATCGAGAAAGGGAGGGGGTTTGCGAGCCAGAGCCGTGCTGCAGTGACAACTGAGCGGGGGAGGGTTGGCGACATAGTGCAGACCTTCAGGGCCATCTCAAAGTGTACCTGAAAGTGGGTGATCATGTGTGGAAGGGTCCACACCTGCTGGTCAAAGGCAGCACGAAGGAAGGAGTTATGGATGGTCCAGATGGCTGTGGCATAGGCGAGGACACGGAGGGGTCGGTGGCAACCAGGCAATGTCTGCTCAAACATGAGCTCTTGCACAGGGTGTCCAGACCAGGGCTGAGCATGGAGGAGCGCGCGGGCCTTTGGCCAAAATGCGGCGACACCTGGACAGGTGAAAAAACGATGGAGGTGGGAGTCAATAGGCTCCACACAGCGGGGGCAGCTTCGGTGCTGGAAGGTAGGGCCAGCCGGTCCCCTGTCCTGTATGAACAGTGGAGCACTCTCCATAAGGTGTTGGACACCTTTGCTGACAGGATGGGGTGATAGACGTCCTTCCACAATTCCTTAAGGTCAAATCTCACGGAGGGAGGGAGGAGCTCAAGGAGTCTTGGGCGGATGGGAGGACGATCTTGGGGGTTGAGGCGAGTTGTGACAACTTGTCCATTGTGCACAATTGCATGGCGACGTGGGCTGAGGCCAGGGCCTTCTCTTCTGTATGGGAAGGCATGGTGGATCCGCGCGCCTACTCGTTTCAGGGCAAGGAGAGCCTGGTTTCAGTAGGGGGATGAGGATGGTTTTAGGCGATGGCCTGGGTGGTTTGTGAGCCACTCCCCTAGTGAGGTCATAGATGCTCTAGGAAGACCCAGAGCTGCCGACACTGACTGGCGGAGGGCGGGCGCCCATTGGGGCATGGGGGTCGCGTCCCAGCAGACAATCGGCCATAGGAACTTCAGGAAGATTGTGGTGGCGTGGGATCGCGTGTCCAGAAGCCCTAGGCCCCCTTCATTGCAGGGTCGGGCAATGGTTGAGAGGGCTATTGGTGGATGGTTTGAGCCCCAGATCCAACAGCGGAGGAGTACATTGAGCCGCGTATAAAAGGCATCTGTGAATGGGCAGACGTGCGCTAGGAACCAGACTTTGGAGAGGAGGAACACATTGGCCATCAGAGCTCGACCCTGGGGGTGATGTGCCGCCAGTTCCAGCTGGCAATCCTGGAGTTAACTGCTGCAAGGAGCAATTCCTCATTGTCTTTTAGCGCAACTCCTTGTTGATTGGTGAGAACGCCCAGGTGACGGAAGGTACCGCGCTCAGGTTCAATACCAAATGGTGGGGGGAAGGTGGGGGAGCCGACCTGTACAACTGTTGTCTTGGAGGTGTTGACCATGGCGTTGGACGCCTTGGTGTACCTCTCAATGGTCACAGCAGCGAGGGCAACATCCCCAGGGCAGCCAAATGCAATGGCAGTGTCATCTGCAAATGCCATGGTGCGTGTGGGGGCTTTACCTGGGACCAGAATCCCTGTTAGTTTGTCCTGTAAGGAGGCCAAGAGGGGGTCAAGGGTGATGTTAAAAAGGATAGGGCTCAGGGGGTCCCCTTGCCGGAGACCTTGTCCAACTGGTACTGCCACTGTAAAACCCATTGGCGCCAGGACTCTGGTGTGGAGCTGGTCATAGAGCGCTGATATCCAGCGCCTAGATGCGGGTGGGAGATGGAAGCGGGCCAGGGAAGCATCAATATACTTCCACGCTACCCGATCATATGCTTTCTCCATATCCAGGAGAGCCACAAAGCCATTCACCTTATGAGAGTTAGCAGTCAAAGTCACGTGAAGGTCATTATAGTTGTCCCATAACGACCTCCCCGGAATAAAACTGTGCTGGGATGGGGAGAGGCGAGGTGACACCCATTTGGTGATGCGGTTGTCCAGAAGCTAGGTGAAGAGCTTGTGGTCTGTGTTGATCAACGCTATGAAGCGCCAGTTCGCCAGGTTTTCGCGGTCTGACTTCTTGTGAATGAGGGTCGTGATTGAGCCTCTGGAGTCGGGGAGGACCTCGCCATTCACCAAGAGTGCAGCGAAGAGGTCGCGGAGGGTTTTGGCTATCACTGCAGGTTCCAGAAGGTACACCTCAAAGGGTATTCCGTCTGGGCCTGGGGCTTTAAGCCGTGGGGATTTCAGAAGGGTTTCCATCACCTCCTGGATGGAAATAGGCGCCAGTTGAGCCTCATCAGCCCGTGGGTCAATGGGCGGCTCTGGAGCCCGCCACAGGAAGTCTTGGATGTCCGATGGGTCCACCTGGGTGGCATGGAAGAGGCTGGAGTAGAAGCGGTGTAGTTCCTGCGTGATTTCCTCCTTATCCGAAGTGGTTGTAGTGCCAATCTTCAGTGCAGTAATATCCTGTGCTGTTGACCGGGCTTTCTGTTTCTGAAAGAAGAAGAGGGTGGGGCGTTCCCATTGAGCATAGTAACGAGATGTTGTAAAGTTTGCTGTCCGTTCTTCCTGCAGTGTGAGCTCCAAGAGGAGTGCTTCCTGCTCCGCTTCCCAGTCTTCCAACCATCTGGGAGAGGGCGAGGGCTGGCAGTTTCGCTCCAGATGTCTGATTCTAGCTTCCGCCCTTTTAACTCTGGTGCGAGCTGCAGTCATCTGGGCTTTGGCACAGTTGTAAGCAACGCGGGTGATGCCCTCCTTGGTCACCGCCCATCTAGCCTTGTGGTCAAGCAGGTGGGGTGGGGGGGAGGTGAGAGTCTCCCGGATGGTCATAGACAGCTTCTCCTTAGTGAAGGGGTTGTTGAGAAGAGCTGGGGCAACCCTAAGCTAGAACCTACGCGACGGTCTAAGTGTGGTGGTGAGGACAACGGTGAGTGACCTGTGATCACACAGATGGTTGTCACGAGAGATGGGAGAGGAGACGCGGCCAATTAGCAGGGGGCCAATCAGTGCCATATCTATGCGTGACGCTGACTGGAAAGCTCCTCCATCATACTGGATCCTAGTCATGCAGCCTAGGCCAGACGCGGAGGGTGGAAGCGCATCTATAAAGCCACTCAGGCGAAGAAAATCCTGGAGGCGACTTGATCCAGGGCGTTCCTTTGCTGAAGGGGGTAAGAGTCACGGACGCGACTTATGGTTGTGTTGAAATCTCCTAAGAGGACTGTATTCCGTGGGAGATTGAGTTGGACGAGCTCTTCCAAGAGCCAAGTTTGCTCCTGACCTGCATTAGGCAGGTAGATGCTTGCAGCGAAGAAGGAGAAGTCAGGAGTGGTGAGTTTGGCCAGTATGAGGCGGCCACCTAGATATTGTGAAAAAGAATGGGTTTTAACCCGGGGATTCAAAACAATAAGGGCGGCATGGTTTGTCCAGAAGGAGTTGCCTCCAAACTGTTCATTCCATGCAGATTGTTCGTGGGGGAGGATATGGGGCTCCTGGACAGCAGCGATGTCAATTTGTGCTGACCTGAAGTTTCGGAGGAGGCGGGCTCTCCGCTTAAAGTCCCGCAACCCATTTGCGTTGATGGATTGCAGGGCCAGGGTGCTGCCATGGGGACTCATAGCTGTTCCCCTCCATGTCCTGGGGGTTGCCAGCGCTTAAACCTGCTGCTGTGAGGCGGCTAGTTTTGAGTCCTTTAGCTTGACTATTAGCTGCAATCCGTGAGGAGCGTCAAGGGTTCTGAGGGGAAGGAGAGGGTGGGGGGCGGAGGACCCAGTAAGCCAGCCTAGGATGCTGCCCCGCTCCGTTGCAGGGGAAGGACCTGAGGGTGCTCAATGGTGACCTCCGCGGTGTCCCCATTTGATGAGTCTGAGTCCATATTCACTTCCTCCAACACTTCAAAGGATCCGCGCGAAATGGAATGTGGGGTTGGGGTAGGACTCTTTGAGGTGGCACTTCTACCGCAGGCCGCGAGTTGCCAGTCCATGCTGGTGGGCATAGCTCCATTGGGAGCTGAGGGCTGATGCGATAAATCGCTGGTGGAGGTTGGTGGGGGTGCCGCGGAGCCCTGAGTGGGGGTGGCTGACGAGGGGCACCCTGTGGGAGATGCCTTGCGCTTGGTGAGAGAGGGAGTTGACTCTGGGAGATTGGAGGGGGTGCCCACTGGAAGGGGGGCATGAGCGCGAAGGTATTCCATACCAATAGTGGGGTTAGCTGTTTCAACTGCTAGGCGTAAGGCCTCAGGGGACAGGTATTGAACGGGAACCCATTGTGTGGGTTGTGGAATTGCTGCTGCGGCCACGTGGGATAGTTTTTGGCCTGGTTTAGGCCCCTGGGTGGTGGCTAAGAGGGCTTGTTTTCGAGCTGTGCAGCCACTATACAAGTGTCCAAGGGCGTTACACCATGAACACCGGGGGCGCGCCTGATCAGGTTCGACAGAAAAGATCTCAGGGCATGCCCCAACTACCGCCACACGAGGAATAACCTCAATGTTACGGGATACAGTGGGGGAGGGGATGAACGACGCCCTAGCAGTGCGAGCTCTTTGAGTAGGAGCATAGTAAGAGGGGACGCTAAAGTCCACTGAAAGAACAGACCCAAACTCCATTAAAACACGATGGAGTGCCAGTTTAAGAGACTCAGGATCAACAGTTGTTGGTAGGTTGGAAAAAGTAACCCATGAAATTTTCTCCAGGTGAGAGCGTGTGTGGGAGATGCGAAGAGATCCGCGTGGAATAATGACCTGGAGGGTGGCAGCATGGTCAGCAAGGGCAGCTTCAGTGAAGCCCACATCGATGTAGTGGCCCTCCACTGATTCATGGATGGTGGTGTTAATAGGGAATGTCTCCGCAATCGCTGCAAAGTATGAGAAGTAATCCTCTGTATAGAATTCAACAGGGTTATGCCCATAATAAAGGCGAATTGCGTGGGAGAGGGTTGAGCGAGGTAGAGCTTTTTGCGCTCTAGTTTCGGCCCATTTCTTCTTAACATCAGCAATAAACGCCACTTCACGGGGATCAGCTTTGGGTAGCGTTGGTGCCAGAGGTTTTGCCACGCCCCAGTGGCTCCTTTGGTACGTTTGTGTTTGCTTTGGGCTGCAATTGCAGGTTGAGTGTGAGCTGTTGGTTTGGACAAGTTTGCGGAGTTCCCTTGTTTCTGGAATGTTACAGCAGTTGCTGGCGTCATATTAAATTGAGGGGCGGTTTGTTGGGCCTCGCTAAATTGGGGAGGCCCATCCAGATTGGAATTAACTCCAGCCATTTGGGAGGAGGGAGATGTTTCATCACCATCCCAATCTATTTGGGTAAATTCAGCCCGAGTATTTGCTGTGATTTCGTGGGCAAAACTCACTGGCTGATTGGTGAATTGGTCGTTTTCAGCATATTGAGATAAAGTGCCGACTTGAGAAGTGCCGATTATGGGGTTTAAATGGGACGGGTGAGATTGGAACTGGTGTGAAGTTCCAAAATCTGAACCATTTAAATCCCCATTGGGAAGAAGTAGATTGTCCCAATTTGGTGCTTAGTGAACCAGAATGTGCGGCTAATCCAACCTTACATCCAAGGGTTTGGGGGCCAGGTGATTGTTGGGCCTCGCTAAATTGGGGAGTCCCATCCAGATTGGAATTAACTCCAGCCAATTGGGAGGAGGGAGATGTTTCATCACCATCCCAATCTATTTGGGTAAATTCAGCCCGAGTGTTTGCTGTGATTTCGTGGGCAAAACTCATTGGCTGATTAGTGAATTGGTCATTTTCAGCATATTGCGATAAAGTGCCGACTTGAGAAGTGCCAATCACGGGGTTTAAATGGGACGGGTGAGATTGGAACTGGTGTGAAGTTCCAAAATCCGAACCATTTGAATCCTCATTGGGAAGAGTAGATTGTCCCAATTTGGTGCTTAGTGAACCAGAATGTGCGGCTAATCCAACCTTACATCTGAGGATTTGGGGGCCAGGTAGCTGGGTATCGCCCCTCATGGAGGGAGCCAGAAATACGGTGTCAGCAATAATAGATGGGGCTGAATTAGCTGACACAATGGGGGAGGTGAATGTCTGGATGGGCTGAGTTGCATTCAACTGAGCAGACGCCATTAAAACAGCGTGGGTGATGGCCTCCTTGGTTGGAGGGGGCCCAGCGGGTTGGTGGGAGGCAGCACACACAGAGCTGTTAGGCGTGCAGGTTGCAGAAGTGCGATCAGGTGAACTGGCGCTAGTTGGAGTAGCTCCAGGTTGGGGGGTGGTGCCTGCTTTCATGGCTGCTGCTTGAGAGCGGGTGATTCTGGTTGACCCTGAGGTGGGTAACCGAGGGTTGCTTCGTTTGGGGGTGGTGCTGGCTCGTTTGGCATAGCCTGCGGGTTCTTTGCGGGGTTTCCCGCCATATTTGCTAATAGTTTTCGTAAATCTCTTTAGTGGAGCTAAATTTCAGGCTGAATTGATTTTCGAAAAGTGATGCTTAGCAGAAAGAGATTCAATCCCATCTACCTTCCGTTACCTAATAATACCCATTGCAATGTGGATAATCCACACAATTGCATTAGATGCGTTCAAGGGCATGGTCCCAACCATTCATGGGGTTATTAACAGAACTCATGTCCACTTACTGGAGCACTTCCAAGCCTGGCTCTATGGATTATGAGACCAAGGCAAAAAGCGCTCATAGAATCATGGTTCCCACTCTGGTTCCTCCACACAGACCCTTTCCTTCACACCTGTTCCATAGTAGGGGAAACCCCTCAGAGTAGTGCACCAACCCCATACCTGGCAGTCCCGCTGGCAACAGGGGTAACTTGAGTAACCTGGGGTGCCTAATTTTATATTTGTCAGTTATTTCCTTAGTTTTACGTATATTCAGTAATGTCCATCCCCTGGTTGGCTTACCTCAGTTAAATAAAAAGGATACACCGATCAATGAATGAGACCCTTAATTGAATACTTTTATTTAGAGTCAAAGCACATCCCCTTATATCATTGCTCCTGAGGCTTCAGTTACCCTGAACTCTACTCATATAATCAGATTTATCCCTCTCATTCTGATAAAATTGATGCTCCCTTCCAGGTCACCCTGAGTTTCCAGCTAAATCACTCTTATAATGAACTAAATTTTGGCTGCCTTACTCTCTTTAGTATGAGGTTGGAACAACAAGTGCTTGCCACTGGCCAATATCAACTCGAGTTTTGGAACGCCATGGCCAGTTTAAAAACTGAAGTAAAGCAGCTGACCCAGCTTTTAACCACCAAAGCAGTACTTCAGGCCACCCTTGAGAGAGTAGATTAAGTTTATTAAGATTTAAATAACCCGTGGAGTCACGTGGAATCCCTCCATATCCATAGTATCCAGATGATACATTTTTCTCTTCAGTGAAAGGGGAGCCTCCAGTGTCAGTCTATGTCATTCAGCCACCAACCCCTCCCAGTACCAGTTAAAATCTCCTTCAGGGACAAGTATGTCCCAGAAGAAGGGAGCATCTTCTCCTTCTTGTACTGCTACAAAAGTCAATGGCAAAAGCTACCAATCACCACGGCTCAGACATTTGACCAACTGCATTGGCTGCTTTGCACAGGCTATAATGGTACCCCAAGTAAAGACCTGTTGCATCTGGGGCGAGGACAAAGATGCTCTGATTCAGGAGTTTGGGAGCGACCTAACCCTAGAAAACCAAAAACAGGCATTTATGGGAATCAGCCTTAACTGAAGAGAATCTTTAATGTGCTTGCCCAAAGTTTTTATCTCATGGTCCAGACTTTCATGGAGCGTGCTGATAATAATAAGACTGTCCTAGAACTCTGGGTGAGTGAACACCCAAACTCCAGCCAGAATACCAAGGTAAGCCATCATTACTAACATATGGAAAATAAAGAAGGCAGTCACAAGGACTAACCAGAATTTCTGAATAAGAAATCAATAGCATTAAGTGTTCTTATAATATATCAGATGTGTCTGTCCCCTGGTTGGCCATCCTCGTATAAATAAAGTGTTCTTATAATTCTCTAACTTATAATTAAAATTGTATACTTTTTTAAGAAGCTTATTGGAAACTAAAATGGCGGGAGGGGAAAATTAGAGTGACAGTGGCATTTGTTGGGGACTGCTACCTAAGTGCTCTCATAATGGGGAACTGAAACTAAGCGCACTGCCATTGAGAATATGTAACAATTCAGTTTTGGCGGATTGTCATTCCAAACTGCTTTCTGATACAAACTCATATCTTACCTTATTGAGTGGATAGGCATCAAATTTATTAGCAAGTATATTCATTTCACTGTGAATAATCTTGGCACAATGATGATGACACCTTTAGCAGATGGCAGGTTGCACCCACGGCCATACCATATAATATTAGCTTCGTTAGGTCAGGAAATGATTGACCACGCCTATACCTGTTGGGACAAGCTCATTTTGCAAAATCGTGGGGGATACCTGGCTGATGGAGATTTTTTTGAGCTTGGAACTAACTTGTGACCCTTAATTTTAGTGGAATGAAACTTGACCTCTCCAGCAGAAACTCAAATTTGTAGATATTCCTCCTTGAGGACTCGTGCTACCTACCTTCCACTGGCAATGGCTTCTACCCTCTGCCACCTCCTGGCACAGCTCCCAAATTTTACCCACCAACTCTTTGGTGTAAGCATAGGTTTAAGAGGCGCGATTCATAGGGGATATGCCATTACCCACCTCTCATCTACCACATGGGTTAAATCACACAGGGCAACAAGAGAAACAGCTGCCAGTTTTCCCCCTTTTTGTTTAGAATTGGGAATTTCTTCCAATCTAGCTGCAGGGTTGTTCCCCAAGGCTTACACAGACATTGGGTGAAGTAAAACGCCTTACACTGGATGATGCTATCACCACCTCTTTATTAGACTTAAAACCATTCCTGACGTCCAACTCTACCTTACAGAATTGAGGCCCACCTTACGTTCCTCCTGCATATCTAGGAAGCCATTATGGATATTCCTTATGACCTGGTGAACCTTCTGGGTTACCCTGCCCTAACAATATATCACACTCTCAGGTTTTAGTGGCAACGTTATCTGACTCTCCCATATCCAATTATCCTGCGCCTTTTGTAAAGGAACTACCCATATATACAAACCACTTCCATCATCTTTTTCGTCATAATGCAGCAAAATATTGACACCATAAGGCAAAAGGCTACCTCTGCTGATGAAATTCAAGCGCCTCAACCTCCCTTCTCTATGCCTAGTACTTTAGGTTGCTTTATACTAGCTGCTCCTGCAAAAAACTGTTCCTCTTACTATCCAAGGCAATAGAACCTTAAGCTGTCCTACTTTTATAATGGCCTATTCCCAATAGCAACCTTGCAGTCATCTCTTCTAGCGAGAGCTAAGCATTAGCTAACAAAACTTTTAAACAAATTGAGAACCCCTTAGCCTGGCCAAAGCGAAATCCTCCGCTCACCTCACTACAATTCCCTATTGACTATTTATTAGCCGTTAATTCCAATTTGGATCTTCAATAGTATGAGTGATAAGAATATCTTTCATTTTATAAGTGCAATAATATAACAGTATACAGTAGTGATATCTCTTTCTGCTAAGCATCACTTTTTGAAAATCAATTCAGCCTGAAATTTAGCTCCACTAAAGAGATTTACGAAAACTATTAGCAAATATGGCGAGAAACCCCGCAAAAGAACCCGCAGGCTCTGCCAAACGAGCCAGCACCACCCCCAAACGAAGCAACCCTCGGTTACCCACCTCAGGGTCAACCAGAATCACCCGCTCTCAAGCAGCGGCCATGAAAGCAGGCACCACCCCCCAACCTGGAGCTACTTCAACTAGTGCCAGTTCACCTGATCGCACTTCTGCAACCTGCACACCTAACAGCTCTGTGTGCGCTGCCTCCCACCAACCCGCTGGGCCCCCTCCAACCAAGGAGGCCATCACCCATGCTGTTTTAATGGCGTCTGCACAGTTGAATGCAACTCAGCCCATCCAGGCATTCACCTCCCCCATTGTGTCAGCTAATTCAACCCCATCTATTATTGCTGACGCCGTGTTTCTGGCTCCCTCCATGAGGGGAGATACCCAGCTACCTGGCCCCCAAACCCTCAGATGTAAGGTTGGATAAGCCGCACATTCTGGTTCACTAAGCACCAAATTGGGACAATCTACTCTTCCCAATGAGGATTCAAATGGTTCGGATTTTGGAACTTCACACCAGTTCCAATCTCACCCGTCCCATTTAAACCCCGTAATTGGCACTTCTCAAGTCGGCACTTTATCTCCATATGCTGAAAATGACCAATTCACCAATCAGCCAGTGAGTTTTGCCCACGAAATCTCAGCAAATACTCGGGCTGAATTTACCCAAATAGATTGGGATGGTGATGAAACATCGCCCTCCTCCCAAAAGGCTGGAGTTAATTCCAATCTGGATGGGCCTCCCCAATTTAGCGAGGCCCAACAATTACCTGGCCCCCAAACCCTCGGATGTAAGGTTGGATTAGCTGCACATTCTGATTCACTAAGCACCAAATTGGGACAATCTACTCTTCCCAATGGGGATTTAAATGGTTCAGATTTTGGAACTTCACACCAGTTCCAATCTCACCCGTCCCATTTAAACCCCATAATCAGCACTTCTCAAGTCGGCACTTTATCTCCATATGCTGAAAATGACCAATTCACCAATCAGCCAGTGAGTTTTGCCCACGAAATCACAGCAAATACTCGGGCTGAATTTACCCAAATAGATTGGGATGGTGATGAAACATCGCCCTCCTCCCAATTGGCTGGAGTTAATTCCAATCTGGATGGGCCTCCCCAATTTAGCGAGGCCCAACAATCCGCCCCTCAATTTAATATGATGCCAGCAACTGCTGTAACATTCCAGCAACAAGGGAACTCCACAAACTTGTCCAAACCACCAGCTCACACTCAACCCACGATTGCAGCCCAAAGCAAACACAAACATACCAAAGGAGCCACTGGGGCGTGGCAAAAACCTCTGGCACCAACGCTACCCAAAGCTGATCCCCGTGAAGTGGCGTTTATTGCTGATGTTAAGAAGAAATGGGCCGAAACTAGAGCGCAAAAAGCTCTACCTCGCTCAACCCTCTCCCACGCAATTCGCCTTTATTATGGGCATAACCCTGTTGAATTCTATATGGAGGATTACTTCTCATACTTTGCAGCGATTGCGGAGACATTCCCAATTAACACCACCATCCATGAATCAGTGGAGGGCCACTACATCGATGTGGGCTTCACTGAAGCTGCCCTTGCTGACCATGCTGCCACCCTCCAGGTCATTATTCCGCGTGGATCTCTTCGCATCTCCCGCACACGCTCTCACCTGGAGAAAATTTCATGGGTTACTTTTTCCAACCTACCAACGACTGTTGATCCTGAGTCTCTTAAACTGGCGCTCCATCGTGGTTTAATGGAGTTTGGGTCTGTTCTTTCAGTGGACTTTAGCGTCCCCTCTTACTATGCTCCCACTCAAAGAGCTTGCACTGCTAGGGCGTCGTTCATCCCCTCCCCCACTGTATCCCGCAACATTGAGGTTATTCCTCGTGTGGCGGTAGTTGGGGCATGCCCTGAGATCTTTTTTGTCGACCCTGATCAGGCGCGCCCCCGGTGTTCATGGTGTAACGCCCTTGGACACTTGTATAGTGGCTGCACAGCTCGAAAACAAGCCCTCTTAGCCACCACCCAGGGGCCTAAACCAGGCCAAAAACGATCCCACGTGGCCGCAGCAGCAATTCCACAACCCACACAATGGGTTCCCGTTCAAGACCTGTCCCCTGAGGCCTTACGCCTAGCAGTTGAAACAGCTAACCCCACTATTGGTATGGGATACCTTCGCGCTCATGCCCCCTTCCAGTGGGCACCCCCTCCAATCTCCCAGAGTCAACTCCCTCTCTCACCAAGCGCAAGGCATCTCCCACAGGGTGCCCCTCGTCAGCCACCCCCACTCAGGGCTCCGCGGCACCCCCACCAACCTCCACCAGCGATTTATCGCATCAACCCTCAGCTCCCAATGGAGCTATGCCCACCAGCATGGACTGGCAACCCGCGGCCTGCGGTAGAAGTGCCACCTCAAAGAGTCCTACCCCAACCCCACAGTCCATTTCACGCGGATCCTTTGCAGTGTTGGAGGAAGTGAATATGGACTCAGACTCATCAAATGGGGACACCGCGGAGGTCACCATTGAGCACCCTCAGGTCCTTCCCCTGCAACGGAGCGGGGGCAGTATCCTAGGCTGGCTTACTGGGTCCTCCGCCCCCCACCCTCTCCTTCCCCTCAGAACCCTCGACGCTCCTCACGGATTGCAGCTAATAGTCAAGCTAAAGGACTCAAAACTAGCCGCCTCACAGCAGCAGGTTTAAGCGCTGGCAACCCCCAGGACATGGAGGGAAACAGCTATGAGTCCCCATGGCAGCACCCTGGCCTTAATCCATCAATGCAAATGGGTTGCGGGACTTTAAGCGGAGAGCCCGCCTCCTCTGCAACTTCAGGTCAGCACAAATTGACATCGCTGCTGTCCAGGAGCCCCATATCCTCCCCCACGAACAATCTGCATGAAATGAACAGTTTGGAGGCAACTCCTTCTGGACAAACCATGCCGCCCTTATTGTTTTGAATCCCCAGTTAAAACCCAAACTTTTTCACAATATCTAAGTGGCCGCCTCATACTGGCCAAACTCACCACTCCTGACTTCTCCTTCTTCGCTGCAAGCATCTACCTGCCTAATGCAGGTCAGGAGCAAAATTGGCTCTTGGAAGAGCTCGTCCAACTCAATCTCCCACGGAACACAGTCCTCTTAGGAGATTTCAACACAACCATAAGTCGCGTCCGTGACTCTTACCCCCTTCAGCAAAGGAACGCCCTGGATCAAGTCGCCTCCAGGATTTTCTTCGCCTGAGTGGCTTTATAGATGCGCTTCCACCCTCCGCGTCTGGCCTAGGCTGCATGACTAGGATCCAGTATGATGGAGGAGCTTTCCAGTCAGCGTCACGCATAGATATGGCACTGATTGGCCCCTGCTAATTGGCCGCGTCTCCTCTCCCATCTCTCGTGACAACCATCTGTGTGATCACAGGTCACTCACCGTTGTCCTCACCACCACACTTAGACCGTCGCGTAGGTTCTAGCTTAGGGTTGCCCCAGCTCTTCTCAACAACCCCTTCACTAAGGAGAAGCTGTCTATGACCATCCGGGAGACTCTCACCTCCCCCCACCCCACCTGCTTGACCACAAGGCTAGATGGGCGGTGACCAAGGAGGGCATCACCCGCGTTGCTTACAACTGTGCCAAAGCCCAGATGACTGCAGCTCGCACCAGAGTTAAAAGGGCGGAAGCTAGAATCAGACATCTGGAGCGAAACTGCCAGCCCTCGCCCTCTCCCAGATGGTTGGAAGACTGGGAAGCGGAGCAGGAAGCACTCCTCTTGGAGCTCACACTGCAGGAAGAACGGACAGCAAACTTTACAACATCTCGTTACTATGCTCAATGGGAACGCCCCACCCTCTTCTTCTTTCAGAAACAGAAAGCCCGGTCAACAGCACAGGATATTACTGCACTGAAGATTGGCACTACAACCACTTCGGATAAGGAGGAAATCACGCAGGAACTACACCGCTTCTACTCCAGCCTCTTCCATGCCACCCAGGTGGACCCATCGGACATCCAAGACTTCCTGTGGCGGGCTCCAGAGCCGCCCATTGACCCACGGGCTGATGAGGCTCAACTGGCGCCTATTTCCATCCAGGAGGTGATGGAAACCCTTCTGAAATCCCCACGGCTTAAAGCCCCAGGCCCAGACGGAATACCCTTTGAGGTGTACCTTCTGGAACCTGCAGTGATAGCCAAAACCCTCCGCGACCTCTTCGCTGCACTCTTGGTGAATGGCGAGGTCCTCCCCGACTCCAGAGGCTCAATCACGACCCTCATTCACAAGAAGTCAGACCGCGAAAACCTGGCGAACTGGCGCTTCATAGCGTTGATCAACACAGACCACAAGCTCTTCACGAAGCTTCTGGACAACCGCATCACCAAATGGGTGTCACCTCGCCTCTCCCCATCCCAGCACAGTTTTATTCCGGGGAGGTCGTTATGGGACAACTATAATGACCTTCACGTGACTTTGACTGCTAACTCTCATAAGGTGAATGGCTTTGTGGCTCTCCTGGATATGGAGAAAGCATATGATCGGGTAGCGTGGAAGTATATTGATGCTTCCCTGGCCCGCTTCCATCTCCCCCGCATCTAGGCGCTGGATATCAGCGCTCTATGACCAGCTCCACACCAGAGTCCTGGCGCCAATGGGTTTTACAGTGGCAGTACCAGTTGGACAAGGTCTCCGGCAAGGGGACCCCCTGAGCCCTATCCTTTTTAACATCACCTTTGACCCCCTCTTGGCCTCCTTACAGGACAAGCTAACAGGGATTCTGGTCCTAGGTAAAGCCCCCACACGCACCATGGCATTTTCAGATGACACTGCCATTGCATTTGGCTGCCCTGAGGATGTTGCCCTCTCTGCTGTAACCATTGAGAGGTACACCAGGCGTCCAACGCCATGGTCAACACCTCCAAGACAACAGTTGTTCAGGTCGGCTCCCCCACCTTCCCCCACCATTTGGTATTGAACCTGTGAGCGGTACCTTCCGTCACCTGGGCGTTCTCACCAACCAACAAGGAGTTGCGCTAAAAGACAATAAGGACTTGCTCCTTGCAGCAGTTAACTCCAGGATTGCCAGCTGGAACTGGCGGCACATCACCCCCAGGGTCGAGCTCTGATGGCCAATGTGTTCCTCCTCTCCAAAGTCTGGTTCCTAGCGCACGTCTGCCCATTCACAGATGCCTTTTATACGCGGCTCAATGTACTCCTCCGCTGTTGGATCTGGGGCTCAAACCATCCACCAATGACCATCTCAACCATTGCCCGACCCTGCAATGAAGGGGGCCTAGGGCTTCTGGACACGCGATCCCACGCCACCACAATCTTCCTGAAGTTCCTATGGCCGATTGTCTGCTGGGACGCGACCCCCATGCCCCAATGGGCGCCCGCCCTCCGCCAGTCAGTGTCAGCAGCTCTGGGTCTTTCTAGAGCATCTCTGACCTCATTAGGGGAGTGGCTCACAAACCACCCAGGCCATCGCCTGAAACCATCCTCATCCCCCTACTGGAACCAGGCTCTCCTTGCCCTGAAACGAGTAGGCGCGCGGATCCACCATGCCTTCCCATACAGAAGGGAAGGCCCTGGCCTCAGCCCCCGTCGCCATGCAATTGTGCACAATGGACAAGTTGTCACAACTCGCCTCAACCCCCAATATTGTCCTCCCATCCGCCCAAGACTCCTTGAGCTCCTCCCTCCCTCCGTGAGATTTGACCTTAAGGAATTGTGGAAGGACGTCTATCACCCCATCCTGTCAGCAAAGGTGTCCAACACCTTATGGAGGGTGCTCCACTGTTCATACAGGACAGGGGACCGGACTGGCCCTACCTTCCAGCACTGAAGCTGCCCCCGCTGTGTGGAGCCTATTGACTCCCACCTCCATCGTTTTCACCTGTCCAGGTGTCGCCGCATTTTGGCCAAAGGCCCGCGCGCTCCTCCATGCTCAGCCCTGGTCTGGACACCCTGTGCAAGACCTCATGTTCGAGCAGACATTGCCTGGTTGCCACCAACCCCTCCGTGTCCTCGCCTATGCCACAGCCATCTGGACCATTTATAACTCCTTCCTTCGTGCTGCCTTTGACCAGCAGGTGTGGACCCTTCCACACATGATCACCCACTTTCAGGTACACTTTGAGATGGCCCTGAAGGTCTGCACTATGTCGCCAACCCTCCCCCGCTCAGTTGTCACTGCATCACGGCTCTGGCGCGCAAACCCCCCTCCCTTTCTCGATGCCTCCTCCCTCCCCTTCCCTCGCCTCAGGCTCTTAGGAGCCCAGGCGTAATTCAATAAACATCGATGAATCCCCCCTCGGGTTGGGACCATCTAGTACTAAAAAATGGTATGAGTGATAGCTGTTGTCAACAAGGTTGGAGCCTTAAATATAAGTGATGTCAGATCCCAGTTAACATTATATATTTATGACTTAATTAGAAGACCAAAATGGCTCTTGAATTGATTCATGAAGCTGAATATGAGATGGCGGTAAATCAGTCTACTAAGGTGATCAGGGCATACTCTGCCTTAACTCTCCAGTTTGGGAAGCTCTTGGTTACCGCCCCCTCTATTACATTCGAAATAATAACTATGAATTGCTTATCAGAGTACAACTAATGTGGGAATATAACTGCATAAACAATTGCAAAGGAAATACCTCTCCCTCTTGGAATAACAGATACTGTTACTATTTAATCTCCTGACCAAAACAAAGGGGTCCCAATAAAACGTGCCTGCCTCGTCAAATACCCCATCTCTATCTGCAAAGGAGAGTATCAAAACTTGGGGTGTAAAACTAAGTAACTTCCAGAGGCAGTGGATGCCAAGGACATGATACCTCTGTACGCCCCCCATTCCTTTAACATACCACCCAGCTCTCAAGTTATCGTGGATTCTAGGATTAAGATCCGCATTCCCTTTAATAAAGTTTAGAGCTATATGGACATCCTAATCATTCTATAAATGAGGCGTTGACCAACCCTGGGACTTTGGACCCTGCTTATGGAAAATCCATTTCGCTCTATTAGTAAATTTAACTAATCAGCTTCTTCAGGTTCCATGGCATTCGCTAATTGCCTACGCCAAACTCTTCCCTATTGAAAACATCACCAATGTAAGCAGTTTTAGTTCAATTTAGATCTTGGGGCTTGACACTGTAAGTTTGGGGGATCACACGCTGTGCCTCAACCGTGAGGCATTTCCCTTTCAAACCAAGAAGGGGCTCAGAAGTCAGCTACCCCTTATAGCCCAAACAACTTATACTATGTGGTGGACTAGAGGTGTGTAATGGCATATCATATCAAGGTTGTCCCCTTTCACCCATATCTGACCATGCAAGAGCTGATCCAGTGGATTATGGGGGTGCGTGGAGGTGGCGCCGGTGAGAGGATATAACCATAAAGGAAGGGTCAACCAGCTACCCCTAGTAATGATTTTAGGTTCTCTCAATGAGGTAGAAAGAGTTTCCACCAAAAAGGCGAGAGGAAGCGAGCACCTACCCCCAGTGACAATGTTGGGTTACTCTGAAAAGGTGGAAATTTTTAGCAAATTGGGAGGTCCAACCCTGGTGGGGTCAAAGGTGATGAACCCCTTCAGTACTCAATAGGACCGTTATTATGTGGGCTGGCCTTGGGCGCATCCAGTCGCCTGCCAAACAAAGCAGCGCTGACCTTCCAAATGGAATTGAGTTCAAGGAAATTTTGGCAGCAACATTTGAGTGAGAGTCATATGGCCAGCGGAAGGTCATTCACCATCAAATTAGTCGTTGAGTCTCATTCCTCTAAATTAGGTCAGGATCATGATCCCTTCATCTATGAATCCCCTAGATATTTTCTATTCCCCATAGTACTTAAGACAAATGACCTCATTGTTATGGTTATCAGTAAATTCTTAATATTTTGTTTAGAATAAACAAACTCTTTCTCAAGCAAAATTTTTGTTATATTTCTTTGTTTTCGCCACTGCAGCAACCCCAAAACATGTTTATTGGGTTGCGCCAAGACTGGGACCTAGTGGCCATTGTTACAACGCTGTTGCCCACCCCCATCTGATGGATCATCATTCATGGGATCTGTTTGGTATCCCCAATTGTAGACGTCCTTTGGGTCGAGACATCCCGTTATTTTTGGAGATTGTATCTCCCCGCTAGATGAGGTTTTGTGACCTCACCACCCGCTCTGTAGCTGGTGGCCCCTAGGCACATCCTGGGCCCTCTATGGCTCTCAAAGAGTTAACCATGGCAGAATCCTCCATCACCTCAGTGGCCACTGTTTGAGTATTAGTTGGATGGTAAGTATGGTGATCACCATTCATTGAAACCTACTCACCTCCTATTGAATGATTTAATGGAACTAAATTGTTAGGTAAGTTGATAGGGTAAAAATAATAATATAAGCTGATGCTAATTTATTATGTATTATATCAAAATTATCAGTGATTATGGACCAAAAATATCCTAAGTGTATCCAAACTGGGATTCGTGGCCTAACAATTCCACTTAATAATATTTGACTATGATAAAATGGGCCTGGGGGCTTTTTCGGTTAAGTCAGACATAATAATAGTTGACTTGAAGACTTGGACTTGTGGGCTTTGTTGTTCTATGTCAAAAATAGCTTTTAAATTTTTAAGTTTTCATATAAATGAATTACTAATTAGTGGTACAAACCGCCTTGGTGTGTGCTGCTAATTGCTTGAGAGGAGCGTCGGTTCAGCTATTTGCAGATAAGTCGGAAATGATGTCTTGAGATATTATAAGTTTGGCACAAACCCTGGGACTGTGTAAGATGCCCTCAAGTCAAAAGGATTGTAGACCCTCAGACAAACTTATTACGTTTTTCTCTGGCTAATTGCTATTGAAAGTGAAGCTTCATGGGTAAAATGTGGTTAACATCAAACCCTATTCTTTATCTCCAAATTGATGCTCAAAAAACACAATCAACTATTACCAAAAGATCATAGTTTATTCTATAAGCTTTTTGTATTTAATATTATACATTGTATTAAGTTGAGAATTTACTTGGGATCAGAATAATCAGGGCAGAGTGCCATTGTACAAATAACCAACAGAAGAATAAAGCTTTAAAATGTCATTTCTAAAGGAGTTTATATATTGATATTGTCGCTGTCTAGTCTATTGTCTCCATACAATAGACGCTCAAACCCAAATTATTTCTGAAGCAGAACCAGCTTAATTGAAGTAGGCCTAAAATTCAACAAATGGCGCTCACGGCTGGGAATGTAAATGGTGACCATGCTGAGCAGGGGATCAACCTTTGGAAATATCAAATTTTTTAAATCTTACAAAATTTTAAGGCTCAGTGGACATAATGAGTCATCAAATTGATAATCTCACTAGGAAGTTACTTTTTTAATGCGGCAAATAATGCTCTACATAAAAAAGTAAATGATTTAAAGAAAATACTCAGAGAGAAAGATCAAGTGATTTCTGCTCTTCAATTTCAAATGATCAATCTGATTAAGAAAATTGCAATATTGAAGGATTGGGATATCAGTCAAAGCCAACACGCCCAAAGCGGATTTACTGACAGTGATGCCTTTGAACAATATGAGATTAATTCTGGGCCACATCACAATTGCCACGTATAATGGCTACTTTGGCTAACCCAAGTTCCTTTAACCGTGGCTCAGTGCCTCAGCGCCCTGATACGCCTGGTCCAAACCAGCAGAGAAGTAATCTCAATACTCATGAGCAGGAGAATGATAATTACAAACCGTCAAGCCTGCCTGCTTTCAATAATAATGGAAATACTGCCACTTTATAAACGCTTTGAAATAGCCATGTATGGGGCCAGTGACTGTAAAAAAGCGGCCACTTTGATCAACTGCTTAGATGAATGGAGTATTGAGTTAACTATGCCTCATTTGGATGTAAACCCAACCTACGCTGAAGTCAGATGGGTCGTGCTTCATGAATTTGGAGGTCCAGAACAAATGTCAACAATTAAAATCAACTTTATGAATATCAGCTTTAAGAAAGATAAAACAATTGATGGATTTGCAGATCAATTCTTTGTAAAGCTCAAGTTCTCCTAAACTCAAAGTCTATGATTGATTTTGATGCTAAGATTGCATTACAACGTGCAGTACAACCTTACCAAAGTTTGTCAACCACCCTATTTCCTGCTTTTATGCAAAACCTTGCAACGTCCAAATTGGTTGATTAACTGTGCGGATGCTCACAAAAATATGGCCCTCCCAATACTGGCTACAGATCAGGACCTGCTGCCTCTGGTGGAAACCATACAACACCAATAATGCTGACAGTGATCCACCCATGAAAACTGAGCAAACCTCAAATACAAGGGCCTCATGCCCATTAAATGAGATTACTTGTTATAACTGCAATTGTAAAGGACACTATGCTTCCTGAAGCTTTCAGTATAGTTTTAATGTAGTTCTTCCAGATAACGCTCAGGTGGAGGGAAAATAACAAGCACAATAGATGTGGGACGCTCTATTGTGCCAAAATCACCAATTCCACCTGACTGACACAAAAACATGGGCCATGTGGCCTTGATTACTAGCAAAACGAATTCTATTTTAGCATCAAATGAAGAATTTACAAATGTATATGTGGTAACTCGCTCTCAAAGTAAGGTTGTCATATCTGAAGCTTCTGAAGTAGTCGCTAAATTATAGATGCAAAACATACTTGAGAATATTCCAGCTGAAGGGCTGAGCAATGCAGCAGATACCACAAGCTTGAAGGGGTGAATATAGCTATGCCAATTGACACATACATCAACTAATGTCCTAGCTTTGGAAATACCCTGAAGCATACTATTAACTCTTTGTATACTTCCCATATCCACTTAGTAATCTCTATTGATTTTTATTAAAAAAGAGAAAAAAATGAAAAATGAAAAACATAAAACATAAAAAATATATATATAAAAATGATAATAATGAAACTTATAAAAATGAAAAAGTAACATTTAAGAAAAATAAATTTAATTCATGAATTCTAAAGCCTCATCACCACTGGGGCTAAATGACCCTCCTTTGGGAGGGAAGATGCGATCAAAGCCAAGGGGGCTGGTTTGGGCTTTCCAAGGATTGCTGGAGTTTCAGCAGGCATAGAAGTTGCACTTTTGGAAAATGACAAAGTATAGATAGTTTAACCGGCCTAGGAAATGAAGGCAAAACGCCTGAGCTAACTGTAGCATGCATCATAAACTATGGTTTTTTAAGAATAAAGGTTTATCCAGAGCCAAAAGGCTATTAACGCAGCATCATATTCTGAAGGTCAAGAAAAATTGGATATTGTGACCAAGTAAAAAAAAATACCCTCCACTTTTAGCCAGTCAAAGAGGGGGAAGAGTTGGAAAATGATTATACCTAAATTGTCGGGTAATTTAATAGGGTAAATAATAATATTAGCTGATGGTAATTTATTAAGTATCATATCAAAACTATCATTGATTATGGACCAAAAGATCCTAAGTATATCCAAACTTGGGATTCGTGGCCTAGCAATTCCACTTAATAATGTTTGACTATGATGACATGGCCCTAAGGGCTTTATTGGTTAACTCAGACATAATAATAGTTGACCTTGAAGACTTGGACATGTGGTCTTTGATGGTCTATGTCAAAATTAGCTTTTAATTTTGATTGAGTTTTCAAATAATTAATTAATAATTAGTGGTACAAACCGCCTTGGTATGTACTGCCAATTGCTTAGAGAGGAGCATTGGTTCAGCTATTTGCAGACATGTCAGAAATGCTGTCTTGAGATATTACAAGTTTGGCACAAACCCTGGGGCCGTGTGAGATGCCCCCAAGTCAAAAGGATTGTAGACCCTCAGACAAACTTATTACGTTTTTCTCTGGCTAAGTGCCATTGATAATGAGGCTTCATGGGTAAAATGTGGTTAACATCAAACCCTATAAATTATCTCCAAATTGATGCTCAAAAAATACAATCAACTATTACCAAAAGATCATAGTTTATTCTATAAGCTTTTTTTAATACTTTACATTGTATAAAGTCTTGAATTTACTTGGGATCAGAAGGATCAGGGCAGCGTGCCGTCGCCCAAGTAATGACAGAAAAATACAGCTTCAAAGTGTCATTTTCAAGGAGTTTATATATTGATATTGTCGCTGTCTGGTCTATTGTCTCCATAAAATAGATTCTCAAACTCCAAATTATTTTTGAAGAAGAACCAGCCCAATTGAAGTAGGCCTAAACTTCAACTTATCCCTTTCCTCCCACCATCAAGTTTTGGACAGCACTGCTTCTGGCATTCTGGGTTGTCTTCTGGGTACTCACGCATCCCAACTGACAAGCCAGTCAATTTTATCTGCCATTTTTGTGATTTAGTTAACTGACCCTTGGTGCCTGTCATTTCCACCCTTCTGTTTGAGATAGGTGAATCAATGGTTTTATTTTACCATATGAACTTGAAGTCAGCAATCAGCCTTGTGTTGTTCATATGGTTAGTTGGCACGTTTGTGGGTGTTCCCATATGGTGATGGGAGTTCCTAACCAAATATTTCATCCCAAATGTTTCAGCCCCAGTCCCATCCCACCCTCAGGGGGTGGGATCGTCTGATCCATCTGTAGAAATTTCTAACCAGGTGCTGGATGCCCTCGCTAAGCTGCAAGTGCAATCCTCAGTTAACACTTCAGCCTCAATTAATCTGATGGACGTGCAATGGAGTGTGCCCTTGTTGGATGCCATAGAAGGTGACGCTTGCCTTTGGGTTCACGGAATCCTATGCTCAGCCAACCAGGATGGGGTTTAAACTCTGCTGATTTTACTGTTGATGTTGGTGGTGCAGGCACCAGTAGCACTATTAACTCTCTTGCTTCAGGTTTTATCACTGGGTGCTGAAGCTTCTAATCTGGCTCAATCTGTAGAAGCTTTCCATGATCAGGCCCTTGAACTCAGACTCCTGTTGGATGTCGTCATAGCACTATTTCATGCTATCTTAGACCCTGAATCAGCTAATCATGCTACTTGGACCATGAAGGTGGGGTCAATGGACCATATGAGTATGACGGCAGCATCTATTTGTGCTACGCTTTGATGAGCATCACATGAGGTGGGTGGTTCTGGTGATAAATTCCTTACTGATTAAATTTTTGAAAGAGGTGAAGGATAGCCCATCAGTGTGCACATTAGCTTTTGCACAGATTCCCAGTCCAAGAGAAGCCTTGGTTTATACATCATGGTCCCTGAAGACATTGAAGTGTCACATTGTCCTGTTGTCATACCCTGGCCCTGTCCTGGCGCTAGTGGGGGAGGTGGCTCCTGCAATGGACTGAGTGCCCTTCAATCCTCTTATTCCCCTGTTGTTATAATTCCAGTGCAATGAATTTTAGAAGATGCTCCCAGGGGTTAATGCCGATTCATTAATGAAATTGAATTCCTTGACTGAATCTGATCATTACCATCCAGCCGGTGGAATCATGTGTAATCACCAATAAACAAAAATTTGCCTATTTTTTGTTACCACTGGAAATTTGGTTGGGTACACACCAGGTTTAGTTGAGGCCTTGGTCGAAATGGGAGAGTTGGAGAATTTTATGAGTTTGAAGCTGGTGCAGGATCTTGATTTGGACTTGGAAGAAGGGGCATTGGTGCTGGGTGTGTCATCTTCTCCAGTGGCTTTTTATAAAAGATGGCGTGTGCCTTTCTAAGTACACCAGTTCAGTTTCTAAAATCAGTTTACTGTGGTGCCAGATCTGCTCTTTCTGGCCATTTTGGGTGGGGTGGTGGTGGCGGCAGAAGCAGGTGGGTATTCAGTATATCTCGAACATGCTGTCCTTTGTGAGCACCCAGTTGGGAGGGAGTTTCCCCTTAATGATACTCCCACAACATAATGGGGCGGAATTCCATCTAATCACTTCTGTCCCCGGTGGGCCTTCCACTGGATTTCCCCATAGTTGGCAGTGTATCAGGATATTTTCAATTTAGAAAAAGCTGATGCCTTCTGCTGCGCTACAAATATGACTTGGCTTTCCTCTTAATGGTGGCCGTGATCAACATCAACTGTCCGTTGTATCCCTACATATCTCAGGAGGACAAGCTTTTGGAAGTATGGTTAGATGATATTCTTAATAAAGGGTAGGTGTTTAGAAAAACGTCCCATATTGCCTCGCCTATTGTGTTCTCTCATAATGCGATGATACGTTGAGGCCCTGTGTTGACTATGGCCATTTGAATATTATTATGGCGCATGATCCTTACCCCTCCCTTTTAGCAGACAATCAGCCAGGCGATTGTGAAATGCTGGGTGTTTTCAAAGCTCAACCTTGTGTATTACTTTAATCAGATCCAATGTATCAGAAGGTCAGGAATGGCTTATAGCAATTTGGACAAGAAGGGGCATATTTTAGTTCCATGTGATGCCCTTCAGCCCTGAAAAATGCTCCAGACACATTTTAGTGGGTGATCAATAATGTGCTGAGAGGACTAGGGAACACGTGTGCGGTGGCATATGATAATATCCTCATTTTTTCTTTCACTTCTGAGCAAAATGAAAGGACCTGGAGGCGGTTCTGTCTGCACTGCACAAGGAGGACTTTATGTCAAGCTATTTAAGTGTGAGTTTATCTGGGAAGAGTTTACCTTCTTGGGGAATTTAGTCTTGAAAATTTGTTACGCCATCCCCCCAGCTATCTTAAGGCGATACTTAAGTGGCCTACACCCACGTCCCTGAAGCAGTTGCATAGCTTCTTGAGCACTATCACTTTTCTGAAGAAGTTCTCCCCTACCTCTCGCAGCTGGCTGCACCGCTGCACTCCATGACGTGAAAAATGTGCCCTTCTGCTAGATGGAGGAGTGCCAGAAGGCGTTTGAGGCTATCAAGAAGGTGTCTTTGGCGCCCCTGTTCTCAACCATGCTGACCCCACCAAGATATTTATCGTCACATGTGACACCTCTTCTGCCATTGTGGGGCAGTTTTGTTGCAGGTGCACGATGGTTTGGAACACCTAGTAGCCTAATTTTCCCACAAGTTTGCTTCATCTGAGCAGTCCTGGGCCATTTATGATAAGGAGCTGGCTGTCATGGCATGGCTTCTTACCCACTAGCGCCTTCTGCAAGGTGCGCAGCGTGAGGTGCCCGTGCAGATGGATCATCAGGCCCTTATGTATTTCCAGAAACCTCAGAAGTTTGCGCACCATCAGTTCCAGACATATTGCGACCTCTGTAGTTTCAATTAAAAAACGAGTTTATGAAAGGGGCGTTGAATGTTCTCCCAGACTTTTTGAGTTGCAACCCAGTGATGAGTCCAGAGGAGAAGAAAAAGCAAAAATTAACCACAGTAATTCCTCCATCTTAAACCTTAGCTATTGCTCCTCCCACAATTTTGGCGGTAGATTGGCTCCAAGCGTGCCTATTATTTTGAGAGTTTTAGCAGCCCAGACAGCTTATGCGCGGAGGGGTTGGAGTTATTGGACCAGTTGGCACTTCTGATGCAAAAGCGGTATCACTATACTTTTGTGGAGGGAAACATTCAGTTTTGGTCACACCTGTGGGTGCCACCCCTCCTCTGCAACAAAGTTATCCAGGCGCACCATGACACACCATGGTGGGCATCCAGTAATAAGAAACGTCTAATTTAGTTAAGCAGACATACAACTGGCCAGGTCTTTCCAGGGATATTCCAGCATGAATTGCTAATTGTGTTACATGCACGCAGTCTGACTCATATAGGTCAGGTAAAAATGGTCTACTTGACCGCCTGCACCAGAAGGAGGGTCCATGGACTTTAATTTCCATCATTCTCATTTTTTGGGCTTCCCAGCTCCAATGGATTTATTGTCATTATGGTGGTCATGGACCACTTTACTAGATCCTCACTCTTCAATACCTGCTCCTCTGTTAATACCTCAGAAGAGACGGACTGTCTATTTGTGTGGCATGTTCTTTTAATGTTTGGGTTGCCACAGGAGATCAACATCAACTGTGGTCTCAGTTTACAACACAATCTTAAGATGAACTCCTGGCAATATAAAAAAGTTTGTCATGTCGCTCAGCCACATACCATCCTCTGTCAGATGGTCAAAAAGAGCGGGTGAAATAGATTCTAGAGCATTGACTTTGTTGTTATTCTGAGGCCATGCAGGAAACATAGGAGGATGATTTTCCAAAAGTTCATTTTTGTATATATTGGTACACATGCGTTGACTGGTTTCTCACCATATGAGGCCATGCTGGGGTACAACCCTTCATTTTTCGTGGGCCCATGTCTTTGGCCGGAAGTGCTGGCTGCAGCGGAATATGCGTAGCACATCTGAAGCACCCATTCTTTGGTTAAAGAGCATTTGACCAAGGCTATCTGTGATTATAAGTGGTATGGACCAAAAACATCTCCTGGCCCACGATATCACAGTGTGGTCTCATGTTGTGATAGATACATGCCACCTGCAGATGAAGGTACCTTCCCAAAAATTTACAAGTAAACATTCCGGTCCCCATTTGGTGGAAGCAGATTTGGTCAATGGCACGCTTCATTTGATGCTTCTGGCCCACTGGAAGCATTATCCCGTTTTCCACATGTCACAGTTGTCCCTGTTTGAAGAGACAATGCCAGCGGAACAAGAACCCATAATAGTTGAAGGGTCAGAGGAGGCTGAGGTCAATGTAAACTTTTATTTAACTGAGGTAAGCCAACCAGGGGACGGACATTACCAATATATCTAATGGGATAAGGTGAAGTGAAGTATAGAAAGATTTAGGCACCCTCAGAGTAGACGAGCTACCCCTGTTGCCAGCTGGTACCACCAGGTATAGGGGAGTTGAATGCCTTGCTCTGAAGGGGTATCCGCTGTTATGGAGCAGGTGTGGAGGAAGGGGTCCATATGCAGAAACCAGACTGTTAACCATGATTCAACAATTTGTTGTTGCTTTGGCCTCATGTATCCGTAAAGCCAGTCTTGGAAGTGTTCCAACAGGTGTAGGTAAAATCTGCTGATTGTATCACGGATGGTGGGCACGGTTCCCTTGAAGGTATCCAGTGCTATGGTGTTGATTGTCCACATTGCATTGGCGACTATCAGTGAGTAGAGTGTGGGTGGTATCAGGGATTCAAGTTGGAGTGCAAGGATGCTTCTAGATATTGACAGCTCCTGGTCATTTTGGGTTCTTAACAGACGCGCCACTTCCCGCCATATGGCTCTAGATGGGGGCATGCTTCTAGGCGGTGGTGCAGGTGCCATCCCTTCCACATACTGCGCACGTTGCATGAAGAGAGTTGGAGCGATCTGCTGTTCTGTAGGTTCTTCTATGGCAACGCTAGGTGTTAGCTCTTACCCTTGGCTGGAGGAGTGGAAGATGCTTAGCCTCCATATTGCCTTCTGTATTGTGAGATCATATGGGATGTCTAAAGCATCTAGGTAGTCAATTCTCGCGATGGATGGGTCACTTCATGTGTGTCCCTCTGGGTGTGGTCCTATGGTTTCCTTAGCTTGAAGTGAGCTCTGGGACTTCCCCTTCCCTAACTAGTGTCTGTGAGAGTGACGGTCTACCCCATGTGCCAAATGGTGCGGAGAAGGCGTTTAAAGTGAAGGGGATTCCCTGTGGACCTGCTGCATTGGAGCAGATTGCAAGGTATGTGAGCAGGCTGGACGGGTTGTGAGGGTTGGATATTTTGAGCGCCTGTGCAAAGTTGGCCCTCGCCGCTCTAGACCAGTGTTGTTGCGGGAGGGCTGAGGCTTGAACTTCCTTTATCCAGGTTCTCAGTATATGGTTGGCAATGGACCTCAAAGTCTATTAGGCCCATGCCTCTTCTAGAGCGTGGACCAAAGAAGGGCAATGCAATCTTGGCTTCCTGGAGTTCTCGCCATTTGGTTCAATATCTGGTGTCCTGGAAGAAATTTTCAGCATATGAAAAAAGTTGTGTCAGAGCCTGGGATTGCACTAATTGTTCCAAGATGGTGGAGGCCTTTCACCATTTTTACACCCTGATGCTCCCCGTTCCTCTATAAGGTCGCCACATTATTGTTAATTAAGCTCCCAAAAGCCCATGAAAACGTCACATCAACCCAAGTTCTCAGTGGCAGTGCTACCCTTTGTCTAAAGAGAGAGGGATAATGTAAGTCTGGGAGAGCACCCCTGTGCCTCAACTGTGAGGCACCTCCATATTGCACCAAGAAGGGGGCAAGAAGGCGGCTGCCCCCCACATAAGCCAGGGCGATTTACCTCATGTGGTGGACAGGAGATGGGTAATGGCGTACCCTCTTAATGTTGCCCCTTTTCCCATATATGACTATGCAAAAGCTGATCCAGCAGATCAAGTGGTGTTCATGAAGGTGACGGTTCTGAGAGGATGTCACCAGAAAGGAAGGGTCAACCAGCTACCCCAGAAACAATTTTGGGTTCTGCTTATGAGTTGGAAAGAGGTTCCACCATAAAAGAGAGAGGAAGCGAGCACCTACCCCTAGCAACAATGTTGGGTTCCGCTGAAAAGGTGGAAATTTTTAGCAAATTGGGAGGTCCAACCCTGGTGGGGTCAAAGGTGATGAACCCCTTCAGTGCTCAATGGGACTGTTATTATGTGGGCTGGCCTTGGGCGCATCCAGTCACCCGCCAAATGAAGCATCACTGACCTGCCAAGCTGAATTGCAGTGGGAGGAAAAATTTGGCAGCAAAATTTGAGCAAGGATCAGTTGGCCAGCAGGTCAATTCAACGTCAAATTAGCTATTAAATTTGTTCCATCAATTAAGTCATTATTACAATACCTTCATTTATGCATTCCCCAGATTTTCCCTAAGCCCCATCATACTTAAGACAAGCATCCCTCACTGTTATGATTGTCAGTCGATTATTAACATTTTTTTAAAATAAGCAAAATCTCTCCCCAGCAAATTTTTCTCATTATAAATTTTTCCCTGTTTTCGCCACTAAAGCAACCCCAAAGCATGTTACTCAGATTGCGCCAAGACTGGGCACTAGTGGCTATTGTTACAAAGCTGTTACCATTCTCATCAAATGGTTTATCATGCATGGAACCTTTTGGGGATATTACCACTTGTAGACGTCCTCTGACGTCAAAACATCCCATTATTTTTGGAGATTGTATCTCCCCGCTAGATGAGGTTTTGTGACCTCACCACCCGCTCTTTAGCTGATGGTTCCTCACCACATCCTGGTTCCTCCGTGGCTCCTGAATAATTAACTGTAGCATAATTCTCCTTACCTCAGTGGCCACTGTTTGGCTATTAGTTGGGATGGTAGTTATGGTAATCACCAGTTGTCATTCCCTATTCGCCTCCCTTCCTTCCTGCTATCAAGTCATTTGGACTGCACTGCCTCATTCATTCTGGGTTTTCTTTTGGGTGCTCACACATCCCAGCTGGCAGGCCAGTATCAATTTTATCTGCCATTTCCATGACAGAACCCCTAGCAAACATAAATCTGGTTGAAAGTAAAATATGGGATGACCTCACCCCCAATGAACACCAGGATGTTAAAGCCCTCCTTGGGGAATAAAACAATATCTTTTCATTGGTACAAGTGATTATTTAAACATGTCAGGAGTAATTCACTAAGCTAAAACCCAAGATCACCCGCCCCATTTATATTTCAGGCCTACTGGAAATCTAAGGTTGGAGAAGCTCAAGTAGCTCTGGATCTAAAGCAACTACTAGAAGCTGGGCCACTGGTGCCATCAAAAAGCCCTTGGTCCTCCCCACCTTTTTTAATTTGTAAAAAAGATGGCAGGCATTGAGTTGTTATGGATCGTCACTGATTAAATTCCATTACTTGAAAGGATAGTTATCCCTTACCTTGCATAGATGACTCCTTACATTTAATGTCAGGATCCCCGTATCTTTCAGCCATGGACCTCACCATTGGGTATTGGAAGATTGACTTATCCCCTGAAGACCACAAAAAATGTGCCCTCATCTCTAGAAAAAGATTATTTGAGCCCACTTGGATGACGCAGGGGTTATGCAACGCCACTGTCACTTTCAAAGAGAAATGGAAGGCTTAATAGGAGATTTAAAACGCTCATGTGTGTTAATCTATCTTAAAAATATACCCCATTTTTTGCAAACTTTATCACTCACCTGGCCCACCTAAGGGAGGTTTTCCAAAAAGAATTCTAAGTTTCGCTGAGGTTATAGCATTTCAAATGTTCCTTTTTTTTAAAATCAAAATGGATTTTTTGGGTCATAAGGTAAGTAATGACAGAATATTCCCAAAAGGTGACAAAGTTACATCCATTTCTAAGATATCCCCACCTAGATCCCTTTATGATTTACAAGCCTTTTAAGGGATAATGAGGTACTATCACCATTTCATCAACACTTTTCTGACACCTCCAAGCCTTTGGTATTTCTTTAAAAAAATGAATATAATTTCAGTGAAAAGAGGATCAACAACAGGCTTCCAACCTAATGTGTGTAGTTCTCTACCACTCTCCTGTACTTGTCATCCTAATTTTTACAAAATATTTTTACTTTTCACTGATGCTATCAATATAGCTATTGGAGCTATATTATCCCAGCACAACGTAAATTTGATGGGTCATCCCATCGCTTATTATAGCAAAACCCTGTCCAAAGCTGAATACAATTATAGTGTTACAGAGCAAGAGTGTTTGAAAATACTTTTGTCTATCAAGATTTTCTGAACTTATTTATATGAGAATCATTTAATCATACTAACTGACCATGCTTCATTGCAATAACTCCAACAGATGAAGGATCCAGATGGAAGATTGGACCAATGGACTTTAAAAGTTCAAAACTATGATTTTTCTATTATCCATCATCCAGAGCCTAAACATCAAAATGCAGATTATTTATACAGGTTACTCATACTAACTTTAACTGAACCTGAGGAAGATTGACTCTATGATCTTTAAACCCAACCTCATTTATGGAAAAAATGATCCCCAACTATTCAAAAAGAATTAGCGAAAAGGTTGGCAAGTATCCAGGATAAGGATGGTAACCTATACAAACTTCAGTCACAAAAATAATTACTCTACATTTAAACATCAGCTCTCACAGATGTTATACTAGAAGGACTCTTTAAGTTAGTCATGGAGGAATTCAGAAAACTTACCAGTGGCTCAAGACCCAATGTTACTGGTAAGGGATGCTCTTCTCAATTCAAAATATATTAGAGTCCTGTCTGGTATGTAAAAGTCAGGCTGGACCTATGCCCCAACCACAACATCCAGTGAAACACCCTGTGAACCCTTCCATACTATAAGTACTGACTTTGTGGATTCACTCCATTGAGCATCTAATGGCCATCAATTTCTCATTCTTGATGTTTATCATTTAGGTATAAGTGGATTGAAGCAATATCCCTACCATTAACTTCAACAAAAGCTACCGCCATGTTCCTTTATAATCAAATATCATCCAATATGGGTGCCCTAACATAATTATCTCTGATAAATGTCATAATTTTTAATCATTGGTAAATGAGTTAATAAAATGATGAAGTCCACTTAAGTGTTTTCCAAACCCTTATTATCATGAAATTAATGGAATGGTAGAGCATGTGAACAGTAAGTTGACCTCAACCCTCTGTAAAATGGCCTCAACTGACCCACTCCTTTGGCTGCAATATACATCTAGTGCAATTCTTGTCTATCAAATAAGTTATCATAAGATTATAAAAATTTCTCCCTTCCAAGTTTTGTTAAAAAAGTTCCAAAATGCCCTCCAAAGTAAAATCCTGTTAGATAAATCCTCCCCAAATCCCTAAAGTTACTATGAGAAGATTTTAAATGAGATTATCTGACTTCAGGCTTTGGCTTCCAAAAATTTGTCTTCTACCACTACCAGATAGGATAAGCAGTTTAGCAATATGAATGATCCTCTTTATACTTTCCATCAAGGTGATTTAGTCTTTTCTATCATCATTGACCTTTTGAATGCAATAGAAAATTAGGGACCAATTGGTCAAGACCCTAAAAATTTATTTCAAATGAGGAAATGAAAACTTTATCATGAGTTCAATCAAGGAACTGTGATAAATTGAGTACACAGTCAATTTCTCTAACCCTTCATCCCCCTACGCCAAAATCTAGGAGGGGGCGTTGCTGGGATTCTGGCTCAAATTGAAGATTCATGTAAATCTGATGATAGAATTAAACACAATCTAAAGGTTTGGTCAAAACTATTGTCTCATATAACCCCAATTAAATTTATTGGAGTCTCCTAATATTGGGGTCCAAACCCAATCTATGTTTTCAAATACTGTTTGACTAAAGTAACCAGATTGTCACAGAATCAGAAAATGCAAACTAAGTATAGATCTCAGCTTGGAAGCACTTTGGTTTTTTTTAGTACTAGATGGTAGCACTTTGGTTTTACCTTATAATAATTCATTATCTCCTATATAATTTTGTTTGAGAGAAAATAAAGATTATGGCTCTTTTACCAATTATTTTGGGATACCACTAGTAAATAGCAAAAGATACAAGGATACACCATTTAATGAGTAATTTTGTTTAATTTAATAATTTATTTATTTATCAAAGAACAACTCCCAATATCCTTGCACCTGGGGCTTCAGTTGCCCTGAACTCTATTCATATGATCAGTTTTTATCCCACTCATCCTGACAACATCTATGGGAAGTTTAAATAGACAAGGGAATACTGGGAGTTCAAGGTGTCCCAGGAGCTCAAGTGACATGGGAGATCCTTTCAACCCTGTGGGTCCTATAGGGCCCTCAGGTTCAGGTTTTTTCATAAAATACATCTCTTGTACAGGTGGTACCTTGACGCATTCATTAGGCTAATTAATCTGATTGAAAACTTCAAATTTATGGCATTGTAAGCCCTCTATTGTTTGATTAATTGAGAAGTAAATTTTTTCGATAAGATCCAATTGTTGGTGGATAGATTAGAGTTATTTATAATTTTTGGGAAACCACATTTTATAAGTATCTATCAACTTCATTATCAAGCCTTACAATCTGACATTACAAGTCATCCAATACTCTCCAACTGTCAAGAATAGCTTCTCATTTATCATGTCTAATATTATAAGCAGTCTTATATAACTCATTAAGGTAATAGTGAAGTTGTTACATATTAACAAATTGTCTTTATACATCTACATGCGCAGTTCCAGAATTTGAATTTAATGCTATATGGCAGGATGTGTAAACTGTAAAAGATATTAATCTGTATATAATTACTAACTTAATAACTTCAGAAGGTGGCTGTTATGTATAAATTTATCAGGCTCTGAATGAACCTAATAAGTATACTCACCTGTCTTATCATCCAGTATAGGATTTATTATAAACAAAGATTTTACAGTATCAGCCAACTCAGATGGATGAATTTGGTATGTTAAACTATCTGTAACAGTAAAAAGAAAGTCATTAACACTAGTTGTAACTTACTCATACTAGGTATAGCTTTTTCTTGACTATTGGCGTGCTACCATTGGGTGACATTCATATTCTGGTCAGATTATGGTGAGTTGTTACTAAAAATCTATATCTTTGTTAAATTATACCTTCACCAGTTAGTCTCAGATGACCTGGAAAAAGGCACTAATTTTGAAGAATATTTTATGGTTTTAAAAGATGAGATAGTCCTTAAAAGGCTTCAAGATTACTGATCTTAGTAGTAATCAAAGTTTTCTTGGTGAACAGTGTCTGCTAACGTATAATATTCATTTTGGCAATATCATAGAGGTTTAATTTAAGTAATAGAGCTTACCTTTATTGATCAAAAGTAATGAATATTTATAGGTGCCTTGAGCTTACTATCATTAAAAAGGTCATTTTTTGTGAGACCATATTTGTTAGACTTTCAGTTGACTATATTATCCATCCCAATGTCATATTAAGTGTTTTGAAGATTAGTATTACACTCTATTATTTGGAAATAATTGCTGAATAAATTACTAGTTGTATATAATCAATTGATGGGATCTAATGATTATTTCAATTAGTATTTTGTTTGGGATCATCCTCAATAATATTGGGTAGTTTGATGAGGGATTAACACCCATTAGTCAGATTACTATAAGGAATAATTCTGATTTCCTGATTGAGCATTATCAAAACTACCAGAGAATTATTAACATTTGTTTCAGTGGTAGTAGGTGTCATCTAGACATAGCTCTAATAAATTGGTATCCAGCTCCTGACACTAATATATAATTGCTGAACCTTGAAGATTACGCTACTGAAGAATAATCAAGGCAAAGATACCCAAAAGTATAAAGAAGCTAAAAATCAAGGGGCAAAACCTTCTGGAAAACTAATTGACCTCCAGTGGGAAGCTGAAAATCTATGCATTAAGTGTACTTAAAACCCCTAATATGTTCCTAATAAAATCAGATCTTAATTTTAATAAAAATTTAATTGTTTATACATTGGCTGTATAGTTTACTCTTGGAATAAGTGTGCAAGGATTGGATAACCTTAGGTTGATAGTTTGTTATCAGATCTAATTTGGCTCTGCATGAAGAGAATAGTGAAAAGTTCCCTACCAGTTCAAAGATATTTTCAAGAGGAATTAGCATATGTTTAGCATAAACCTTATACTCAACATGGCTTTAAGAACACTCAACTTAAATAATAATCTTCATACTATTATTAGACCAGTTTATTCTGCAATTTAATCAAATCAATTTGTCAAAAATCTGCGCAGTTAAATTAGGAGCAAGAGTGAGCTACAATCTTCATAGTCAAGCTCCCTGATTTTAACATTATCTTTCCTAATACCTAAGGCATCTTTGTCCATAGTTTTAGATGTTACTAAACCCTTTATTTTTAAAGGGATTCTTTATAAATCAGGATGGGCCATTCTGCCATTGCTAAAATAGGTTTGATAAATAGTTTCATCAGTTAGTGGAATTCTTCCTAGGTTTGGTTCTTCTTTAGATTGATTCATATCTGAACTGGCTTAATTATTGGTCTCAACAGTTACAATTTTGTGAGCTTAAAATTGCTCAGATAAAATTATAGATGAATTATATGATATAATTAATCAGATCTGTTATAAGCATCTTTGTTTATTTTTAGCTTTGAATCATGATCTTCTATATCAGTCATACTAATACATATACCTATAATTTATCCTTTAAGTCTTAGAACTTATAAAACACTTAAGAGTTGTTTAAAATTCAATCAAATTCAAAAATCATGAAGTTTACAAAAATTTACGTTTAAACATAAAACTGCATTTATATATACTATATAAACAAACTAAGAGTATATAGATAATTATCTGATCATGAAGAGTATAATAGATACTTAGCCATTTAGTTAAAAGTGTTATGCACCTTAATTAAGTATAGTTTTTTTTCAGCTAACTTCAAAGAACTTATATAGTTTTTAATACATTTAACTTTCACTGCTGGTCTAAACTCAAATAGTAAATTATCCACAATTTTTATATCTTTTTTTACTTTTCACTGTAAAGTTATTGATATAAACACCTTATATGTAGTATAAACATCCCATATATAAACTTTAGGGTTATGGCTTTATCTTTCATTACTTTCGCTTTTAGATTGAAATTAGTTGTAAACATGGTCACAAAGCAAGTCTTGTTATACCTTATGTAATATAAAGTACTCAATCCTGGTACATGGCTAAACCTTGGCGTGATGGCTTTTCCAAAGGTCGATACATGAATAGATCTAATATATTCACTAAATATATACAATTTTATAAACTCAATGCTAGATGATCAAATTAACAACTTTTGCTGAGTTTTACTAGTGATGTGCTTGTTAATTACACAGCCAATTTTCATTTGATGCTAAATTAATATCATTGTAAGTACTACCCACAACCTTTTATGGAAGCAATATTTTCATAGCTGCTTAAAAGCTACACTGTGTATTATGACTGCTATCCTTGATACCTAAATAGTTATTGAAATATTAATATAAGTTCATTAGCCACCTTAGTGTAACATTAATATTCATATCTACCCTTTTTTACAACGGTAATTAAATTTAAAGGCTTACAAAGTGAAAATATAAACACTTTTATATAAACAACTACTTATTGTAGTCAGCTTAATTTAGGTTTGCAACTTTAATTGTAACAAATCGACAGTTAAACGCATTGGTCTTAAGATTATAACAGTCGTCACGTTTAATCTTATGGGTTTGATCCCCGTGCGCCAAAATGTATATTTGTTTTACAACGTTAATCATGAAATTTTTACATGACCCTACCACCTAGTTCTTGAAAAGTTTTATCTTAGCGGTTTAAAAATACTGTAGCGGCTAGTATGATGTTTAAAAGCTCAGATAACTATTAAACATTATGTTTGCTAAATTATTTAGAAACATAATAAGCTCCATATTTGAGATTAAACCTTAAATAAGCTGTGATAAAAAATAAATCCACTTATAGGCAACTAAACTATACCCATAATCAAAATTCTACTAATAATCCTACGCAACCAAGAAAATACTATTATGCTTACTTTCTAAGAAGCCAACTTATAACAAAACTAACTATCATATACATAACACATTTGTTCTAAATTTATTGTTGCCCCATTTTAACCCAAACATACACATATGTAAAAATTACAAATCCAAGTTGGCATCATATTAACATCTTGTAAGAGGATAACTCTAATATAACATATTTTATGTAAGCAGATAAATCATGTATCATAGATAACTTCAAAAGATGCCAATCATATTTTTAAAGAAATAAAGCATTATTTGACCACAATGAATTTCATATAATGATGTAGGTTGAATCAAACAAGATTAAAATTATTGTGTTCTATAAATCACAATAGACATTTGCTTTAAGCTTTATTTGAGACAATTTTTAAAAAAAACTTATATTTGACCTCGATTTAAAGTTGGTCTCAATACTTTAAAAACTTTGATTTCTAGTATGACATGGACAAACTTTCACATGAAATTTAGCCAATTTTTTCAGCTTTTTAAGCACAATTTGCATGGCCAATTTATAATTCAAATGACAGTTAATATGAAAAATCTTTACAATAGCAGGCTACTTTTTTACAGTAATTACTTGTGCTTTATTTTTAAAATTACATTAAATTCTACTTTATAGGTAATGAACTACCAACCTGCTTTTAATACAGCAACTTAAAAAACAAGTCCTATTTTAAATCTTCTGGCCCTTCAGCAAGAAAATCTAATGTCAGTTAATCAATTAGCGCACTTTAATCTAGCCTCAGTCCGGGATAGATAGACGTTGGAAGCCAGAAATTATATAACCTTAATTCGAACTACTCGCCTTTGTATCGAGCGACATTGAGATCAGTTTCATAAAGCTCAACTTCATACAAGCTTGCCTTCAGATCTTTAAAGCGGGGACACAACTTTTCCCAAATAAAAACAGATATATTTTCTGCCGTGCTATATAAAAGGTACCAGTTTAGAACATTAAAAAATAGAACAATTTTAAAAGCAATTCGGTATAAAGGAAGTAATACCTAGCTTTTGAATGAAAATATTCCACGTCCTTATCCTAAAAGCAAGAGTTAAAACCGTATATTTGCTCCACGGCAAAGCTTATTAAAAACTAGTAAAACTTTACAATATTTTTATGATCCAAGTAGTCAATGACGTCTTCCTTAAGCCAAACTTTTAAGTCAGATAAATTCACGACCATTCCGGTAACTGGATCTATCTAATGATCTTTATGGCACTTGAAGAATAAAAAATTCCGTAATTTTTAAAACTAATATAGCTAAATATTAATAGTTGTACATCAAAAAATAGTATTAGATGATTCTACGTTGTTTATTGAAACTTCAGATCTGAATTTTAAAATAATGCTATACTTGAAACATATTTTTGAAACCTTAAAAGAAAGCTTTAATCGAAAATTGAAAGGCTAGCAAACAATAAAGGAAATAAAAAGCGAGATTAAGGGGTGAGGAAAGTTCATAAAGCTAAGACCAAAAATCTACAGGTTGGCAAAATGCAGAAAAATATACCTCGCCCTTGACTGTCACTTTGACCGTGTAATTGTGTCCGTGACCGCTAATGTGATTGCATTTACCAAACAATATCAAGTTTTCTTCATCACTAAGTTGTGGTGTATGTAGTCTATGTGCTGAAGAAAACCGTTCAATTCTAGAGATGTAACCTATAGCCATTTAAACAAAGAGTAGATGAAGTACTTAACATTCTACAACTGAAATGATGGTGATCCTATGGCTTTAACTTCGCCTGTATTTCGATTGACAGGCTTCATTTGAGCTTTTTGAATCGGATTCAAACTTAATGGTGCCATAAGAGAATCTTTTATTCGCTTTATGCAAACTCTGATCAGATAAAAATCATCTGACTTATAAGTTGGCTCTAAAGATACCCCCTATCAAGTTTATATTTCATTGTTTGTCAATCAAACTGATTATCCAAATTTTCTATCTTTAAAGAAAAACAAAATCGTTATATATTATAAGGTCTGCAATTATATTACATCTTCTTCTTTTGTTTTATCTTAATTTAAATCAGTTCTATCTAAATAAGGATGTTTTATTTCTTTGTGGTCACATTAGGACAATACACTACACCAAGTAAGTAAATGGGAAAAAAGGTAAATATAAAAATTATAAACTATAAAATTTACATCTCTTGCACCAAATAAAAAACGATAACCATATTGCAACTTGCTATCTATTTTACAACCAAGTTATACAACTCATATATAATTGCTTATCATATAGCAAAGTTACTATATGGAATTGACTAGGAAAACTAAAAGCCCTATACTTTATGTTATCCCACTAGATGATACAAGGCTAATAGAGTTAATTAAGATAACTTAAGTAGATTTATGTTATTTTAGATTTATTCTTATTTTATAAATGAGACTTAAGATGATGCACTCAAAAACAGATTATCAAGAAGTATTAGTTATTAGCTGCAATAGCATTCATATAGCCTTGGCTTCCATAGCTTTACTACTGAATAGGAATAGTTGAAGTATCATGACAAATAATTTACTGTTATATTGGATGTACCACATATAGTATAAAGTATATATAGTTTTCTTTGGAGATATTTATAAATATATAATGATATGAGCATTTGGCCTTAAGAAAAGTAAAAGTTTGTGCAAGGCTACTAACTTTGATATTCTCCAGAGAGAAAGCATAATGTGGAATTCTAGTTTAGTTGTGTTTATATTATGAATTCTTAAGTAAAGATAAAAATTTGATTATGATTTATAATTATATAATTATATAATTATATATAAAAAGTGGTCCACAGGAAAAATCAAATTATATGCGCTGCCATATGAATTGTATCAAGATCTGATATACCACCTATTACTTACAGTGCTATCACATTGCATGATTTATAGAACTTTCTTTTTCACTAAGCATCACTTTTGTAAATCAAAAGTGACTCATAAAAAGCTAGAAAGAGTTTCTATCATTTAGCAGCCTACTGCTCCTTTAGAGCAGTAAAACCACAGCTTTGACAGCACACAATTACAGTAGGGATCATTGCCCAGCAGAGCTTAGCTTATAAAATAGATGACTCACCATAACATGTTAATTTTAGTTAAAGTGCTCCACCATATATATTTATAAAATGGTGGAGGCTTACCCGCTGACCCTAACTCCAAATTTTTAGTGACAAGGCCTGAGAAAATCAAACAACTCAGCCAACATTCCATAATTAACACTGAAATAATTTTTGAAAAAGTCTTTTGGTGACCAAAAACCAAAATATGTTACCAAAATGCAATTGGGACAAAATGCCAACACTGCTACAGCAGAGTCAGCATCTTCTGCCCATAGTGTGATAAAAGTGTCTATAACTCTCCAGTTCCCAGCATGGAGGTGCATGGTGCGCAGGGCCAAAACCTAGAAATTAGTTGCTAGTATGTAAGTTACTAGAGCCCAGCAGAGGGTGCTGGAGCAATGATAACTCAAGAAAAGGAGGGCAATCGTTTGTGTGAATAACTAACCAAAAATGACATGGTGCACAGAGTAAGAAGGGGTAAGTGTCCATGGTTGGAGGGAACTTGGGTGAACCAATAGTGCATAAGGGGATAACCTTATCATATTTAAAATAGAAAGGTTAACAAAGCATGAGACCTCCACAAAGAGGTCTGTGCACAGGATTGTCCAAGATATCATAATCAGAAAATGGTATACTTAGCGAAGGATTTATTTATGGGAAGAAGTCGACCAACAAGGAAGATTGGTCTCAACATGGAAATTTTAAGGAAATTTGGAAAAAAAATTAATCACAGGAAGTGGGCCAAATCTGAGGCATACCAATAGGCACATGCTTCCATCAGGCAAAATGCTATATTGAGTAATTGACTGAACTTGGGTGATTGATTGTAAAAATGGCCAACATGAGCTGATAAAGAAAAAACTGAACAGTTTTTGAGACCCCGTTCACCCAAAAACTGAAGCAAACTGTTTTCCGCCATAATAAAGCTAGTTTTTTTTAACGCCCCTACACTCATAAAGGGCCAAACTTTGCTTGCTTCCATAGGACCAACTTGGTTATATTTTGCCTTTACCCAGCATTGGTCTATGGTATGCTTAAGGTCAGGGAGGCCTGCTAACTTCACCTTCTTGGCCTCCCTGCAAGCATTTTTGTCTTTAACGTTGGTCCCAAAGATGATGTCATTTCCCAACCATGACATTACCCTCTCCTCCCAATGGGGCTCAACCCCCCTCCAAGGGCTTGCACCAGGGAAAAGTTCTTGTAAGCTGGGGCCAACTTCATTGCGGCAATGGTTTGCTTTGGTTGAGATCTAGCAGCCTGGGGAAATGCTTATGGAAAGCTTTAATCAGGTCTTGGGCATGCACATAATTGCATGATGGTACCCAACTGTTCTCTGCAGCGTCAAACCCCTTCCAGGATACCAGGTACTCAAGCCTTCTTTAAACATGGCGGGAGGCTACTATTTCATCCACTTCCCACTCTGGCACCCCATCCATGAGATAAGCTTTGGGAGTCTCAGGTGTAGGGCCCTCAAACAACATCAATTTGCTCTCATGAAAGACAGAGAAGATCCAAAAGGAAGAGGGAAGATCCAAATGGTATGAGGCATGGCCCACCTTTATAAAAACGTGGTAAGGGTCAACCCTCTTTGGTCCCAGCTTTTTGCATGGCTGCTTGATAGGAATATTATGAGCATAAAGCATCATGAGATCCCTATCCTTGTACGCTGGACCCACTTGGCACTAACCATCAGCATTATCCTTATAAACTTGCATTGCCACCTCCAAACTCGTGGAAACCCCCTGGTGGACCTTCTTGATAGTCTTGACAAAATCCACCACCACTTCAACCTTAGATCCACAGCTGGGCTCCATGTCAAAGGCAGGGTTAAACCCATGGTTGGCGAAAAAAGGGGAACAACCAATTGAAAATGCAGAGTGTTGTTGTAGCTAAATTGGGCCATAGGAAGGTGAGAAACCCAATCTGAATGATCTGTGGCGGTGTAACACCACAGAAACTGCTCCAAAAACTAGTTCACTCATTCAGTCTGCCCATCTTATTGGGGGTGATAGGCAGTCAAATGGCAGGGGCAAGTCTGAGGAGTCTTACACAACTCTTCCCAAAGATGGAGGTAAACTGGGGTCCCCAGTAACTTTATATTCCTTGGGGAACCCCATGAAGCGCAAACACATGAGTGACGAAGAACCTAGCCATCTCAGCCACGGTTATTGTCACTCTGCAAGGAATAAAGTGGGAAAAGTTTGTAAAACTGACCATTACCACCATGATGGCTTCATAACCATCAGAGATAGGTAGTTCCACAATGAAATCCACTGATAGGGAAATCAAAGGCCCTTCAGCCTTTCGAACTGGTACCAATAAACACGCTAAAGGTTGAAGATTTGGTTTATTTGATTGAAGATCAGGCACTCTTTACAATACCATCCCACCTAAGAAGGCAAGCCCTTCCAATTGTAGGTGCGTCATATTAACTCCAAGGTCTTTGCTTTCCCAGGATGACCAACGGTGATTCCATCATGATGGTCCCCGATGATTTCCAGGCGCAGTGGTCCAGCAGAAACCCATAGGCACCACTGAAACCTCACCATCTCATCCTTTACGTGATAACTTCTGGTTAGATCCTCCTGATTCAGAGCCTTCTTAGCAAGTACCATAGTATATTAGGCTGATAACGGCTGAGAAAGGACTACCTTTCTGAACATACTGTATTCCTATGAATTTTCCAGAGGTGCAAGCGCTGGCGTGTTGGCCGTGGAAGTGGGAAGTTGAGATAAAAGCTTACCTGGAAGAATCAAAAACTGGGTGTTATGAACCTCTACCTCCCTTGGGGTCGGGGGCTAAAGCAGGGTTGCGGCTCAAAGCATCCGACAAACCATTATCCTTGCCCTTAGTGAACTCATAAGAAAATGCAAATTGGACAAGGGTCTCATTCCAATGGGTCTGCCGTGGAGTTAGGACATGAGGAGCGTGGTAGTACAGCAAGGCACGGTGATCTGTATCTACACGAAAAGGTTGGGAGGAGCCATGCAAGTGATGACGCCAATAAGTCAGCGCCTCCACCACAGCTAATAACTTTATACCATAAATGGCGTAATTCAACTCAGGCAGAGACAATTTCCTAGAAAAATATCCCACTGGATGCTCTATCCCATCTTCTCCTACTTGTAACAAGGCAGCCTCTTTGGCGAAGTTGGAGGCATCAGTAGACACAATGAACTCTTTTGAAGGGTCGACATGGTGAAGGACGGACGTGGACAACAGGGTGTACTTCACTATTTGAAAAGCATCCTCCAAAACGGGGGACCATTGAACACTTTTGCACCACTAACATTATATAAAGGCGCCGCCACCTCGGAAAGATTGAGCGTGAACCTCTTGAGGAACTTACACGCCCCCAAAAACTCCTCAATTCCTTAACTAAAGTAAAAGTGGGCCACTCATGAATAGCCTTCTCCTTGTCTGGAGTTATCATGTGTCATTGGTCAAACACGACGTTGTCCAAAAAAGTGACCTGGGACTTGAAGAATTCACATTTACTGATCTTTAGCATAAGGCAGGCTGCCCTTAACCTTTCCACCACTTGCCAAAGGTGTTCTGCATGTGACTCATGGTCAGGGGAAAACACCAGGATATCGTCCATATAGGCAACCGCAAATACCCCCAACAAGTTTCCCAACGCAGCATCAATGTGGCGTTGAAAGATTGCAAGGGTATGACCCAAAACTGAAAATCCCTTTTCTGGTATGGAACGCGGTTAACCACTCCTGTCCCTTTTTTATCCGGATATGAATGAATGCATTGAGGCAATCAAGTTTGGAAAAGACTTTAGCCTTCGCCACATAGCGCGCAATCTGTGAATCCAAAGGGATAGGATGGAGGTCTGGTACAGTAACGTTGTTGAAATCCCCATAATCTATGCATGGGCTTAGAGTACCATCAGCCTTCTCAACAAAGAGAAGTGGGGAGCATACAGGGGAGGTACACTGAAAAATTGCGCCTTTGGCTAACTGATCCTTTACTCACACATCTAAAGCCTCCTCCTCCCGGACAGTCAATGGGTAAATGGGGAAGATATACGCACTAAATCCACAGTGTACTTGAACTCACAATCAAATTCAGAATGATCAAGTAGTGTGTTAGCTGAAGCCACATCAAACGAAGATTCCAATCCCTCTAAACAGAAATTTAGGGGAACCTCCACCTGGGCTTTAGCAACGGAGCAAGGCTAAGGGTGTGAAGGTGGGGCCAGTGGAGCAATTCACCTTGGATGTTAGCCTCAGACAAAGGAACAACTAATGTGCGACCATTCTTTAATGTGAGGGATAGGGTATTGTCTTTCAAGTTGGTTATGACGTCAAAATTTCGCCACCACTCTAAACCCAAAATGATGGGGTACAAAAGGTTTTTGATAGCTTGGAAGTGATAGACAAGTGGTACTTGACAACCTGATAGTCCACTGACCCAATGACCTTCAGAGTGGGAATACCTTGGGACGCCCCTCCCCTAACCATACCACCTGGCAAGTAACTCAGCTCAAGGTAGTCAGCTAGGCTTTGGTCCATAAAGTTTTCAGAGGCGCCAGTATCCACCAGAATAGTGGTGCTGAATTTCCTTAAAGGGGAGGAAAGGGTAGCAGTAAGTAGAAAATACCCCAAATGGTTTTTATTTAAAGCAAAAACGCCAGTACATCACTAACAAACTCTTCATCTGGCATTAACATATCCTTCTGGTATGTTTTAGAATCAAAATGGAGAGGGATATTTGGCCATTCTTACTACTGAGGCCAAATATCCCACCATATCTTCAGCAGGGGCTTAAACATTATTATATTGTAAACGCAGCTCCTTTTCAACCTCCTGAGTGCTGCAAATCATGGAAGAGGTCAAACGGGGATTTTCAGGAGTGATTTGATACACATAAGTAGGTCCCATATCTGAGCCATGAGAGAGCAAATATGGTTCAGAGGTATATATGGTGTTTCCATTATAAAACGCATTTTTAGACTCAACTGACCCTATCCCCATAACAGCAATGGATTGACAGACGTTATCCAAGGCCATCACCACCAGGCCCATCTGCGTATATTCCGCTGGCACCATTGAATGTGCTATCAAAAATAAAACCCATATGTTTATATTGTTTTTGTAAATTTTGGCAGAAAGTTGGGGAATCATGACCTCCGGACCACAAAGCATCTGTATCCACCAAGTACAAGCATGAAGGGTGGGTACTTTCCAGTTGAAGGAAGCCAAAATAACGCTGAGATTCTCTAACCTTAGGGAAAAGGAGGAAGCAGTGATACAGCTACTCTCGCTGAAGTCCACAGCTGGCGCACACCATTTACGCTTTGTGAAAGTCCCACAAGGAAAAAGTTCGTGCAAATAAAATAAAAGGATTGGTTGACTAATGTAAGGAAAGTGTCTATAACTCTCCAGTTCCCAGCGTGGAGGTGCATGGTGCACAGGGCCAACACCTGGAAACTAGTCGCTAGTATGTAAGTTACTAGAGCCCAGCAGAGGGTGCTGGAGCAATAATAACTCAAGCAAAGAAGGTCAATCATTTGTGTGAACAACCAACTGAAAATGACACAGTGCACAGAGTAAGAAGGGGTAAGCATCCCAGGTTGGAGGGAACTTGGGCGAACCAATGGTGCATAAGGGGATAACCTTATTGTATTTAAAATAGAAAGGTTAACATAGTGTGAGACCTCTGTAAAGAGGTCCGCGCATAGGATCATCCAAGATATCATAATTAGAAAATGTTGTACTTAGCGAGGGATTTTATTTATGGGAATAAGTTGACCAACAAGAAAGATTGGTCTTAACATGGGTAAATTTAAAGAAATTCGGCAAAACAATCAATCAAGGGAAGAGGGTCAAAGCTGAGGTGCACCAATAGGCGCACAATTCCATTGGGCAGGATGCTATATTGAGTAATTGACCAAACTTGGGTGATTGATTGTAAAAACAGCTGAACCAAGCTGGATAATTTGAAAACCAAACAGGTTTCGAGACCCCATTCACCCAAAAACTGAAGCAAACAATTTTTCTTTTGTAATAAAGCTAGTTTTTTTAACGCCCCTATTCTCATACAGGGCTGAACTTTGCGTGCTTCCATAGGACCAACTTGGCCATATTTTTCCTTTACCCAGCGTTGGTCTATGGTATGCTTGAGGTCAGGGAGGCCTGCTAACTTCACCTTCTTGGCCTCCCTGCAAGAATCTTTGTCTTTAACGTTGGTCCCAAGGATGATGTCATTTTCCAACCATGACATTGTCAAACCTAAATAAGGTCATCAGAGAACCATCCAGTAGATCCTCAAGAACTTTTATAGCTGTAGTAGCATAATGAAATTTAAAAATAGCCCATGGATGTTCCTGTGGGGGCATTATCTATTAAGGAATTAATTCCAACAATTCAGTTCCCATACATGGAAATTGTAAGTTTGGGGAGCGCCCCCTCCACTTGGACTGAGCGGCAAATACCATTCTCATCATTAAAGGGTCTGAGAATGCCAGCTGCCCCTCTCATCTCCCAGGGTGATCTTGCCTATGTGGTGGATAAGTGATGGGCTACCCTTTAAGGACCCCATAACCCATCCCAGTATTAAGTTTGATGAATTTATACCACAAATTAAGGGAATTTGTGTTGAGCTCTCAAAGATTTAGTATTCTCATTGGATGGAAGGTTAAATAAAGTTGGAGGCAATAAGTCTTTGGCAACAGGGCTCAAGAGCAACAAATCATTGGGAACAAGGCCCAACAGTCGTTTACCTTCAATGAAGAAAGCATCTATTGTTAAACCTTCAGGAAAACTCACCAATGGCCTTGTGTCATTGGGAAAAGTTGCTGCCAGTTCTGACCCTCTCTGGAAACTTCAAAATCCTCATTTGATAAATCCCACTTGGTCAAACAGAAGCCAAAGTGACTGGGTGCAGGAAGGTGGGCGACCCAAGCCCATTCCAGACTTCTTGGGACCGCCCCTATGTGGGGTAGCCTTGCGAGGTTCCTGTAGCCCGTCAGGCAAGATGCTATCACACTAGATTGTCAAAACTGTGATAAATTTGCAACCAGGGCATCTGTGGATGAACTGACAGTGGCTTAGCCCACTGTCAATCCTTTCAAAGTTGGTTCTACATAATTTGTTTTTCTCCCCCTTGCTCAAAGTTTACTGGGTTAAGTTGAGTTTTGAGGGCCCCAATGCTGTACTTTCCTAAGCTATTCCCCAAATTGATCATCTATTTTCGCAGTTGCAACACTGAAAAATTGATGGTAAATCACTTATTTTTTACTTCAATAGAAATCTCCCCGTGCTCAAATTTATTTAATAAAAGGTTGAATTTTTCTTGCCAGACCCCCATGATATTTGCAATGTGGCCCTGCGGCCCGCATATTGACTGAGTTGTCTCAGTTGTATTAACTTTGATCCTCTTTGTAGTCACCTGGGCTTTTTGTGTCAGGGACCTCATGAAAGTTTCCCCAATATTGCAACTCTCTATACCTTTGCGCCTTGGTCCTGAGACTACAACAGCTTATTTCTTGCTGGATGTTTTCACATTTATAGCCCATTGGCACTACATTGTTACTTATCTCCCAAAAATTTTAAACATCGTTTGAGTGGCAATACCCTTGGCATTCTGGCTCACCTTTTGGGTGCTTTTGAATCTGACTGGAAGGCCAGTATAAACATTATCTGTTGTCTCTAACATAATTGACCATCCATTGTTCCTGACCATTTCCACCCTCCTCATCAAGATGGGCAAAGAAGTGGCTACCATTTTCCAGATGAGCTTTCAGTTGGTAGCCTGCCTTCTGTTGTTTGTCTTGTCAATAGCCAATTTTATAAGCAGCTCCCGGATAGTTTTGGAAAATCTCCTCTATAGCCAAATTGTTTCATTACCCTCTACTTTCCCCTTGGCCCGCCCTCAAAATGGGAACTTCATTATTGGATTTGCCAACTTGGCATTAAGTTCTGACCCCAACGTTGAATCATTATCCATATTGATTCCAAGTCCTGAAGCCACCCCTGCGCCCAAATTGGTTTGCTCCAGCTCACCTGTCTGCAAGTTGACAGAATTTCAGCATGAAGAAGATGAGATGCAACCCCTTGTTCATCCCATTTGACCCTATAATGGAACCTGTTATTCCCCCTGATTTAGTTACAATCTATTCAGTGTCAGCTGAAATGACTACATCTGCCAATAAACAGAATTACACCTACTTTTTATCACCAATGTGAATTTTTATTGGGGTACATCAGGTGTCCTTTGATGCCTTGATTAACACTGGAGCAGCGGGCAACTTAATAAGTCTTGAGTTGGCCCAGCAGCTGGATCATAACTTGGACCAGGGGCCAGCAGTGTTGGTCGCCTTGTCAACCTCCCAACCATCCTATAAAGTTTGGCGCCCAGTACCCTTCTTAATTCACCAGTTTAGTTTTTGCAAATTTTTCTTGAATATCCCTAACCTTGTGTTCCCAGTGATTTTGCGTGTGAGTTGGTGGCGTTGGCAGCATGTGAGAATCAACTTGGAATATAACACATTGTCATTTTCTGATAGTCAGATGGAGGGTGAGTTCCCTTTATTGGATACCCTTACCAAGGCTCAAAACTGTGGATTGGTTACAACCCTTGTATTTTCCATATGTATTCCGCAGAGAATACCTGCTGCATTGATGTGCTATCAGAGCATTTTTGATTCCAAAAAGGCTAACTGCCTTCCACCACATATGGAATTTGATTTAAAGTTTTGGACTACAGTGCAGGTGGTAAATATAAACTTCCCACTGTACCCTCATACAGTGGAGGAGGTTGTCCTCAATGCCTAGTTGGATGAAATTCTCAAGAAGAGTTGATTGTTCTTAGAGAAATTCCCTCTTGCCTTCCCAATATCTTCGCCAAGAAAAGAGATGGTTTTTTCGTCTCTGCTTGGATTATGGCCACCTTAACAATATCATGGTCCACGACCTTTACCTACTGCCATTGGAACAGACAATCAGCCAAGCAATTGTCAAGTCACGTGTGTTTTTAAAACTTAATCTAGTTAATGCTTTTAATCAAATTTTGGTGATGGAAGGTCAGGAATGGCTTACCGCTATCCAGACAAGATAAGACATATTCCAATTTTGAGTGATGCCTTTTGGCCTAAAGGAATGCGCCAGCCACATTCCATAGAATGATTGATAGTGTGCTGGGTGATCTCCAGTTCACCAGTCCAGTTTCATATATTGATGACATCATGGTACACTCTCCCTCCCCCGAACAGCATGAAAAGAACTTGGAAGTGTTGATGGCTGTCCTGAAAAAGTCTGGTTTGTTCGTCAAGCCATCAAGGTGTGAATTTTATCATAAGGAAGTAACATTCTTGGGTAACCTCATCTTAAAAGATGGGTACGCCATTCCTCCCATTAAACTGGGTGCCATCCATGAATGGCCAACTACAACCCAAAAGCAATTGAGAAGCTTTTTGGGCACTATTATAACCCTAAAAATTCTCTCCTGCACTATCCCAGTTGGCTGCCCCACTCCAACGTCTTACAGGCAGGAACATTCCCTTTTAGCGTATGCCTCTGTACCAGCAATCATTTGATTCAATTGAGGAGATGTTTTTTGTCACCCCCATCCTCAAACATGTGAATCCCTTCAAACCTTACATTATAGCATGAAATGCATCTTCTGCTGAGGTAAGGGCTGTCTTTCTCCAAGAGCACAATGGGTTGTAACACCCAGTTGCTTATTTTTATCACAATTTATCTCCCACTGAGCAATCCTGGGCCATCTACAACAAGGAGCTGGCAGATATGGAGTAGGCCTTGACCCACTGGTGTTATCTCCTGAAGGATTCCCAGCATAATTTTACTGTGCAAACGGACCACCAAGCTCTTCTTTATTTCTGCAAACCACCAGAGTTAACACATCAGCAGGAATGAACCTGCCAGGCTTTGTGCAGTTTCAACTTCAGATTTGAGTTTGTTAAAAAAGCGTAAAATATCCTTCCCACTTTTCTAAACTGTAACCCCACACTTTTCTCGAATGACTTAGACAAGGATGATCTTGTCATGGTCATTCTTCCCACGCAAATCTTGGCCATTGTCCCTCCCAAAGTTTCAGCAGTAAATCTAGCTCCAGAAGTGCCTTTGTTTTTTGTGGTTCATAGCAGCAGACAGCTTGTGCGGAAGGAATGGAACCTTTGGAGAGGTTGTCTCTCCCAACTTCCAAACATTTCTTATATTTTTTGGCCAATGGCTCATCCAGTTTAGGTCATGGCTGTGGGTCCTCCTCTCCTCCAAGATGAAGTCATTCAATCTCATAACGATCCCCCTGCAGTTGGTCACCTGGGAATAAGAATTGTATCAATTTAGTGAAGCTTTCCTGTAACTGGCCAGGGTTTTTGAAAAATGTTACTGCATGGATCTCCAACTGTGTGACTTGCGCGCAGGCCAAATTGGACAGGTATGGTAGGAATGGCCTTCTTCACCACTTGCAGCAACAGAGGGCTCATATACATTGGTGTCCGTGGACTTTATTGTTAAGCTACTCAGCTTCAAGTGGTTCACAGCAGTCATGGTGGTTGTAGACCGCTTCACTAAATTCTCTCTGTTTATCCCATGCTCCTCCACTATTACTTCTGAAGAAACTGACCGCCTATTTGTGCACCATCCATTTTCAATTTTAAGACTTCCACAAGAAATTGTCAGCAACTGCGGGCCCCAATTATGGCGCAGTTTTGGAACAAGATCTTGGAAATCTTGAAGATCAAGCCCTGTCGCTCCACTGCATACTATCCACAGTTGGATGGTCAAATTGAACGGGTAAATCAAATCATGTAACAGCACTTTTAGTGTTACACTGCTGCCTCTCAGGATACTTGGGTGGACGATCATCACCTCACTCAGTTTGTATATAACAATGGAACACATGTATCCACGGGTTTCTCCCTATATGAGGCTACCTTTTGGTATAACCCTTTGTTTTTGGTTGGCCCATGCTTCCTCCTGGAAACAATTGCTGCAGATGAACATGCTAAATGCATCTGGGCCACGCAATCCCTGGTTATGATGCACTTAACTAAGACAATAAGTGATTATAAGCGGTTTGCAGATCAAAAACGGCTCCCAGTGCATGAAATAAAAGAAGGATCACGTTATTCTTACATGCACCGCCTGTGCATGCAGGTGCCATTGCGTAAGTTCGCAAGTAAGCTCTCAGGCCCCCATCTGGTGGAAGAGGATTTGGGAAATGGTGCCTTTCATTTGAAATTGCCACCCCACTGGAAGCAACCTCTGGTCTTCCATGTCTCACAGATGTCCCCATTCAGGGAGGCAATCCTATCAGACCCAGAGCCCATCATGATTGAGGGCGCAGAGGAAGCTAAAGTAGAGGGCATCCTGGATTCCTGCCAATAATTCCGTTCAATACAATATTTAGTTGCGTGGAAAGGATATCTAGCCTACAAGAATAGCTGGGTTAGTGCACGAAATTGTGCCTACTTCTTGGTGCTCATCAAGGTACTTTTATGCCACCCACCAAGATGCTCCCCCATCCTCCCCCAAAGATTTCTACACTAATGCTAATCAAATTGCCCAGGGACCATAAGAATGTGGCCCTTGCTCAATTCCCTGGTGGTGGCGCTCCCCCTGTCAGGAGAGTATCTATAACTCTTTAGTCCCAAGCGTGGTGGTGCACGGAGCATAGGACCAACGCAAGGGAACTAGTCTTCAGTGTTAAAATAAAGATAGCCTAGAAGAGGGTGATTGAGCTAAAGTGACATAGGGAGAGGGTTGTTAGCACAGTACACATAATTAGGGATCTAACAAACAGCAAAACTTAGCTGTGATCTAAAGGGGTGTCCATATCCAAGCTTTGAACAGGGCTAAAGTGCACGGGTGCCCTGGCTTGGAGGGAACCTAGACGGCCCAGCGGTGTACCTGATGCTGTAGTAATTTTAAAACCAAATGAATTGGCTAACGTGATGCAAGAGCCCCTTGAAGAGGTCTGCGCACAGGTACACCCAAGTTAACATAAGAAAAAACATTAAATCTGTGAAGGGTATATGATGGGGGAGATGACCAACAAGAAAGGTTGGTCTCAAGAAAACATATTTAAGCCAACTTGGAAAAATCATTTATTGGAGAAAGTGGTACTAAGCCTTGGTGCACCAATAAGTGCATGCTTCCATCCAACAGGGTAAATTACTTTAAAAATTGACCTTACTAAAGTGTTTGATTGAAGTTGAGCCCGACCTGAGTCAGTAGTTTCATAAATTAACACAGGTTTCGAACCCCCATTCACTGATTACCCATATTGGCTATCATCATTTAATAAATAACTCATCCGTTTTATCGCAAGAGTCAAAACAAGGGGCTTGGTGTTATGCACCTCACTTGTACCAACCTGGGCATACCTGGCCTGTACCTAGAGTTGGTCTAAGGTGTAGTTAGGTCAGAAAGGTCCTGCAACCTGACCTTTTGGGCCTCCTTCCACCCAGCCTTGCCCTTGCTGTTGGTGCCCTCAATTAGGTCATGTAAACATGACACCCACTTTGGGAAAAGGGAAGGGTAATATAAGTCTGGGGGAGCTCCCCCTCCACTTTAACCCAAGTGGCATTCTCATTCACATTAAAAAAGGGGCTTAGAAGGCAAGATGTTCCCTCATCTTTCAGGACGATCTCGCCAACATGGTGGACAAGCTTAGGTAACATTTTACCCTTTAAGGACCTCACCACCTACCCCAGTATTAACTTCAGCTGAATTAGTATGGCAAATTAAAGGAATATGTGTCAAGCTCTCATAGAGTCAGTATTCTAATGGGATGGAAGGTTTAAATAAAGTTGAAGGCAATAAGTCTTCAGCAACAAGGCCCAAGAGCACCAAATCAATAGGAACAAGGCCAAATGTCGTGTACCTTTATTGAAGAAAGCATCTATTGTTTTATATTTAGGAAACCTCACCAATGTCATCAGGTCATTGGGAAAAGTTGCTAGCCAGTTTAAAACTCTCTTCAGAAACTTCAAAATTCTCATTTATTTAACCCAGTTGTCAAATGCATGCCAAAGCAATTGGGCACAGGCAGGTTGGGCCCCCCAGACCTGTTCCTGACCTCTTGAGACCGCCCCTAGGTGGTTAGCCTTAGAAGGTTCCCGTTGCCTATTGGGCAAGACACTAATGTGCTAATTGTCAGAACTTCAGCAAATCTGCAATTTGGGCATCCATGGATGAATTAAAAGTGGCTCATCCCACCGCCAATTCTTTCAAAATAAGTTCTAAATAGTTTCGTTTCTCTCCCCTCGCTCAAAGTTTGCTGGGTTAGATCAAATCTTGAGGGCCCAATCCCATGCTTTCCTAAGCTATTCCCCATATTGATTGTCTATTTAAGCAGTAGTAACATACTGAAGAAATTGAAGGGCAATTCTCTTATTTTTGTCTTCAATAAAAATCTTTCCAAGGTCTAAATTATTTAATTAAAGTTCAAAATTTTCTTTCTGAACCTCTATTATATCTGAAATGTGGCCCTGAAGCCTAAATATTGACTGGGTTGTCTCAGTCGTCTTATTAACTTTGATCCCCACCATAGTTACCAGGGTTTTTATGTCAAGGACCTTATAAAAGTTTCCTCAATTTTGCAACTCTCTATTCCCGGGCCCCTTGGCCCTGAGGTTGCAACAGCTTGGTTTCAAGCTGAGTTTTTTTCACATTTATGGCCCATTGACACTCCATTTCTAATTATCTCCCAGCAATTTTTTACGTCACTTGAGCGGCAATGCCCACTGGCATTCAGGCTCTTCTTTGGGTGCTTTTGTATCCCAACTGGCAGGCCATTCTAAACTTTATCTGTTGTCTCCCTTACAGAAATTATTGAACCAGACTTACTGAAGATACTAGGGTGCAATCTGAGATTATCTATTTATGAATAACTTTCTTGGAAACTAATTAAATTGCATCAAATTCCAAAAATTGTTTAGCATTTTATTGAGCTGGAATGCTAATAAGGTTAATATTGCATCTGGATTAGATTTGTATCTATCATATCAATACCAGAAAGATGGCAAAAATCAAAAGTCTTGGTGCATGGTGCCAAGGATTCTGATGCAAACAGGCAGCATATGGAAAGTTACCCTGCAATGAGCCCATGAAATACAACTCAGTTGTCAAGTACATGCTTGCACACAAAGGCATCTCCACCTGCGCCATCAAGCAATAGGAAGCCCTACAATTTCCTTATTCTACAGTCAATCAAAGGATTATAAAGGCCATCGCCCCTTACAACTGTTGCCTTATGTTATAAGAGTAAGTTCTTTGTTAGCGCCATGAAGAGATGGCTGGACATGCAGATCCCAACTTAATTAGTCAATTTTCTTTTAATTGTTGTGAATTTGCACCAAGGATGCCATCAAGTTGATGAAGCTGCCTATAGACCACCAAACAGTGAAAGTTGCTGTATACAAGGACCTCATTCCTGCCAACACTAAACTGTAGATCTTGGGGAGCAACCCTTGCAGCTTTGTCAGAAGGTATTTCCATTTCAGACTAAAAAGGGTAAAAACCTGGCAGCTGTCCCTCTTGTACCCTGGGTTTTGAAATTTTGGCCTACTTCAGATGGTCTGGCTCTTTGTCATGGATTAAAGTCAGAGATATGAACGCCTATTGTATGAGGATAAAATTTACCAGATGTGGTAGTTTTTAAGATATAAACCCCTTAAAGATAAAATTAGAGGCTGTATTCTCCTGTTAATTTCTTGTACAACAGCTTATTGCCCTGATCTTCCTGATCGCAAGTAAATTCTTGACTTAATTCAACAAAAAATATTAACTGTAAAAACTAATTATATTGAAAACTACCAAAAATTTTCTGCTAAAAATTTGTTTTTTATCTGTCTAAAAATAGAGAGAATTTAGAGGGTTCGATTTAACCACGCCTTTCCCATGACACCTCGCCTCAAATCTCCACTTAACCAGTAGATCACAATAAAGAACATCAGAGGGTCTACAAACTATTAGGCATCCTACTGTAAACCAGCTCGGCCTTGTGGACATTATCTCAATGGCACAATTACTTCAGGACAGCGTTTCCTTTGATGCATCTGAAACTAGCTAAACCATCGCTCCTAACAAGAATGGTAGCACATACCAATGTAATCCAAACCATTAGTTACCAAATAATTGATTGTAACTAAATTATCAAAAAACTAATTTCAAATTGACCAACAAGGCCCCCAATACTGGGTCATCAAGTTGAAAAACATTAAGTGGAACTTTATGCCACAAATCCTAACTTTCATCTTTTTACCTAGAAATTTTCAGTTCTTAATTGTTGATATAATAAACATAAGATATAATAAATTAGATGTAAGTTAATATTATTAAATCTTATATTAAATCTACCTGATGATTCAAGTCCAGATAACAATTTATCACTTCCCCCACCTTGACTGGATTATATGGGAAATATCTTTTATGATTATGATGCCCAAATCATCACAATCCTTAAAGTATGATCACTACATCAGTGGCCTTTCTTCCCAGGATAGACATGTCTTCCAAAGGCTTGGTTCTTTCATTCAGCGCGTTACATCAATTCAGGCATCCTAAATTCACTTTCTCAGGTCAGTGCAACTAGTTATGCCTCAACAGTTTTTGAAGGTTCATCTTCTAGGCCAGCTGTGGCTACATTAGAACTCAACAAACCCAATTCAGTCCCCTTGTTTTGAGTTTCTTCCATAGAAATTCCCAATGGATCAAAAATGATCCACCTACGACCACTTCATTAAATCTTTGTGGCCCCATGATTGTAACAAACAATAAAAAGCCGTTTGTTGCATTTCAATTCAGGTTCAAATTTTCTGAATCCAAATTGATTTGTTTAAAAAGATTTTTGGTGTTTGTCAGGTTTAGGCGCTGGGTTGTGCCTCGCCTGAATTATTGATTAGGCTCTTGCAAGCCTAATTAATGGTTTGGGCGAGGCTTCAGAAGGGCGACCTTTATGTTCAAGCCCGCACAATTCTGAACTTTGTTCAGAATTTTCTCTCTCTCTTTCTCTGGTGGCCTTGGGGCCTCCCTTACCTTATCTTATCTGATGATCCGCGCACAACAAGTTTTTGTCACATCAACAAAAACTTGGGTTTTTGGGGTTTGATCTCCCTCAAATATCTTATCTTTTCCTTGGTGTGTTCGCGGCATCAGGTTATCAGGATCCTGTTTGTCAGTAATTTTTTACTTGATAATAAATAAAATAAGGTTAATTCTGGGGTTTGCAACCTCGCTTACCTATTTTGTCTTTTTCTCACTTTGAATTTCCCTAATTCTGAGGTTCACTACCTCTAGAGTCCAGCTCACGCTGGACGTTTGGCATGAATTGCATTGAACCTAAGATGGCAATTGGAAACTGGGACGTTTCCAACCGTTACAATAATCTCCTAAAATAAAGGTATTTTAATTTGGCATTAATTCTTGTCAAACAGTGATCTTCTTTTTGACTTCCTTTTTTCACTGCTTCAAGTCTTTTCTTTATGTAGCCTTATTTCTTCCCTTCAGGTTGACTGTGTAGCTACTTCAGGTTTTGCTATCAATTCAATGTCTGAACTCTTGGAAGCCTACATGGCTTATGCACTTGCATCTGAGCCCTGCATTGCTCCATTAAATCTGTTTGAACCTGACCAGGCTCTACTCTTTTCTCACTCAGTCTCTAGACTCTGGTGTGCTCCAACAACAGTTCACACTGACTTGTACACTCCTTTGGGACTCAAGAATCATGCTTTGAAAGAGCATTATATACTTTTGATCACCGATCTCTTTGCAAAAGCTTGCAAAAAGCTTCCCAAAAATATATCCCAGAAGGCTCTACTTGGCGCGTGTGTTCACTTACCACCAGCAACGTTTCCCGTGGAGACAGTTCCCAAAATATACAGAGTGTTAGATAAAACATACTCGCAAATGTTTTAAGCAAAAATGTTTCTTCCCCCAGTTTATTCTTGCGTTAAAGGCCTTCTATCCAATTGTATCTTTCTTTCCGCGGCTTACTCCCCCAAAATGTATCCTCTTCCGCCTATTCCAAAGTCCATTCCAATGGCCGCTTCCCCTGATTCAATGGCCCTTCCTTAGTCATTCAGGACAATGCACCTGGCGCCAAGTCTTCAAAAATTTAGCACATCTTTAATAGGTCATGACAGTTGGGACTTGTTTGAAATTCACATTTCTCCCCCATTCACTCTTCTTCAGGCTACACCCATGCAAACTCACTATCCTCCCCTTACAAAAAAGATATCCAGCTCCAATGACAATGAAGCTTCCAAAAATATGAATTAAAAGGTGCTTTCTCCTTAAATGTTAATGTTTTTCACGTTTATAATTCTTGTTAAATTTCCATTATAGCTTTGTTTCTTATTTTTTCTTTTAATCTTTCTTTTTCCCCTTTTTCTTCTATTCCTTATGACATGGATGAAGAAACTTATCATGAACCTGATTTAAAATCCATCTGCTTTGATCCTTAATAGTGTATACATCCTCAGACGATTTCTCCAATACAATTAAATGTCCTTTCCGAAAGTGAGGCTAACTTGTGTGCGCAGCCTGTGGTATGATTGTCAAAATATACTCCCAAATCTCCTTCCTGGAACATGGACATGGCAACTCAATTTGAGTCATCGTGACTCTTATGACTTCCTTTTTGGCTAATCACATTCTGATAAGCCTCAGCTTGCAACCTGATCACTATCTTTGCCAGTTGTTTAACATAACGCGTAGGACTAACTGCCTCAGTTGGATTAAGTGCTGAATATAACAATGAAGGTAGAGCTTACTGTCTGCTATACAAAAGTCAAAATAAAGAGTGTCCAATGCTGTTATAATGTCTAATGTTGTATGCAAACACAGTAGTACTAATGAAGGTAGCCCATTGTGAAGGCGCCATGGCTGCGTTTTTGCATGATATGCCAAATAGGGTGCCTTTCACTTATTTTACTATACCATTAGTCTCAGGATGGTAGAGTGTTGACAGCTATCCTTTGATAGACATCAACTCATTCAAGCAATACACTCTGTGCAGTAGAAGCGTTCCGTTGTACATAAGGATTTTCTGATGACATCCGTGCATGTAGACTATGTAAACCATGATAAACTTGGCAGTCATCAAGGTCCTAACGTCTCATATTGCTTCCACTTCCACCCATTTCATCAGACTTTTAATAACAACAATGATGTATTTGTTGCCCAGGCTACTCACGGGCAAGGGGTTGACAACATTAATTTATACAATATGCCAAGCCCAAATAAGGTTTGATTAATTGATATTTCACTTCTGACTTCATAGGCTTTGCTTTTGGAATAGATGTCATTTTTTATTACATCTTTAATATTATATCACATGTAATCCCAGTAATAATTGGATCAAATTAATTCCAGCGTCTTGGTCAATTCAGCATGTCCAACGGCCTTGTGGGCCTGGGTAATATCCATCCATTCAGAAGGATGTGGGAAAAATTCTTCACTGTCCATTGGCCTAAGCTTGTATAAGTACCCATCCTAATATTCAGTGTCCATTAATGCTCTCTAAATAGCCTTCTATAATTCTGGCGCCTCATCCTTGTTGTCATGTGCACATGACATAATAGTGGGGACCAACCTCAAAGACAAGGCTGGGCGCCAGGAGGCCCAAAAGGTGAAGCTGCAGGCCCTTCCTGACCTGAGGCACACCCTGGACCAACGCTGGGTTCAGGAAAAATATGCCCAGGTAGGGACTAGTGGTGTGCCAAACGCTCATCCCCTGACGTTGGTACAGGCGCTAAAACAAACGGTTTACTGATTGAATGCAGACGGTTTGATTTGGTTTGTTGAGGAGCGGGGTTTTGAAACCCATTCTATTTTCAAAATAACGCTCTCAGGTCAAATCCAACTTCAATTGATAACTCAAGTGAAGTCAGTTTAAGCCTATTCAACTAACTCAGATGGCAGTGTCGCTTATTGGTGAGTTGGTGCTTGGGACCACTGCAGCATAACCCCTATACCCCTGTTCAAGCTTAAAGACGTTTTCCTTGACCAACATTCCTTATTGGTTGACTTCCCAAATAAACCTTTACCCCGTTTACATTATTTTTATATTTCATGATATTCTGAACGTACCTGTGCGTGAACCTCTTCAAGAGGTCTCGCGCTCAGTTACCTTTGACATTGCAAGTACCATGCAGCTCTCCTCATGCACCGCTTGTACGCCCAGGATCCCTCCAACCTGGACCCCTTAGCCCCATTCTATATGTGCACCGCGTCGCCTTTATAGGGTTTTTTATTATAAAATTCGCAATTGTATGCCTGAGTGGTTATTGCTCCAGCACCCTCTGCTGGGCTCTAATCACACTGGCACTAACAGCTAGTTCCCTGGAGTTGGCCTGGTGCACCGCGCACTGCCACGCTGGGAACAGGAGAGCTATAGACACTCTCCTTACTTAGTCGACCAACTTATTTTTCTTATGTGCACAAACTTTTTCCATGTGGAACTTTTCCGAAGTGGAAACAGTGGCCTTCAGCTGTGGGCTCCAGATGTTGTTAGCCGCACCACTGTTTCCTCTTTAACCAAATGTTGGAGCAACTAGGCATTATTTTGGTTGCCTCTGACTGGAAAGTGTCCACCCTTTGTGTTCATACCTGGCGGATTTGGACACTTTAATGTCCAAAAGTTGTGATTCCCCAACTTCATGCCAAATTAATTAAATTCCATTCTGAGAAATGAGTTTTCCTTCGCTGGCACATTCAGACGATGCTGATGGAATCAGCGCAGATGGGCCTGGGGGTTTTGGCCTTGGATAACATCGGGCACTCCATTGAGGATCAAAGGATAGGGTCATTTGCATCAGAAAACGCGTTTTATAACGGAAACCTGGTCTCTACCTCTGAATCATTTATTAGTCATATGGACTAGATGAGGACCCTAATCCGGTATATCAAATTACCCCTAAGAACCCACGGTTGACCTCTACCATGGTTAGGCGCACTCAGGAAGTGGAAAAAGCACTGCGTTTAAAATATAATAAAGTATATGCACCTGCAGAAGGCATGGTGGGGTATGTGGCCTCAGTATTAAAAGTGGCCAAATATCCCTCCCCCTTTTGATTCCAAAACCAATTCTGTTGACATGCTTGATCCAGAAGAAGAATTTTAGAAGTGAAGTGTTGTCATTGTCTTCTATAAATAAAGACCATTCCGGGTATTTTCTATTGACTGCCACCCTCTCCTTTAGGGAAGCTCGCCACTACTATTTTGGTGGATACTGGCGCCTCTGGAAACTATATGGACCAGTACTTAGCTGACTACCTTGGACAGAGTTACTTGTCAGGTGATTTGGTTAGAGGAGGGGCGTCTCAAGGTATTCCCACTCTGAAGATCATTGGGACAGTGGACTATCAGGTTGGCAAGTACCACTTGTCTGATCACTTCGGTGCGATCAAAAACCTCCTGTTCCCTATCATTTTGGGTGTGGAGTGGTGGCGGAAGTTCGACGTTGGAACTAACCTGAAGGAGAATACCTTGTCCCTCACCATGAAGAATGGTCGCACATTCATTGTGCCTTTGTTGGAAGAAAACGCCCTAGGAAAATTGCCCCATTGGCCCCACTGTCTCCATTATCGCCTTGCCTCAATGCAGAAGCCCTCAATGGAAGTCCTATACCTTCTTGTTTGGAGGGCTTGGAATCCTCTTTTGATGCAGCATCTGCCAACGCACTCCCTGAGAATTCTGAGTTTTATTGTGACTTCAAACTCACGGTGGATCTAGTGCATATATCTTCCCCTATTCACCCATTGACTGTCCGGGAGGAGGAGGCGTTGGATGTGTGGGTAAAGGAAAAGTTAGCCAAGGGTGCGATTTTTCAGCGTTCCTCCCCTGTATGCTCCCCCTTACTCTTCGTGGAGAAGTCTGATGGTACCTTACGCCCCTGCGTAGACTATGGTAACCTTAACAACGTTACTGTATCAGACCTCCATCCCATCCCTTTGGATTCACAGATTACACGATATGTGGAGAAGGAGAAGGTCTTCTCCAAGCTGGATTGCCTCAACGCGTTCAATCAGATTCAGATTAAAAAGGGACAAGAGTGGTTGACCACATTCTGTACCCAAAAAGGGATCTTCCAGTTTTGGGTCATGCCCTTTAGTTTAAGAATGCCCCTACTATCTTTCAACGCCGCATTGATGCAGCGTTGGGGACCTGTTAGGGGTATGCGCGGTCGCTTACATGGATGTTATCCTGGTGTTTTCCCCTAATCAGGAGTCCCATGAAGTTCACCTTTGTCAAGTGGTGGATCAATTAAAGGTAGCCAGCCTTACGTTGAAAATTTCAAAGTGTGAATCTTTTAAGTCCCAGGTCACGTTTCTGGGCAACGTTGTGTTTGACCAAGGACACATGATAACTCCAGACAAGGAGAAGGCGATTCGTGAGTGGCCTACCCCCACCTCAGTAAAGGAATTAAGAATCTTTTTGGGGACGTGCACGTTCCTTAAAAAGTTCACTCCCAATCTGTCTGAGGTAGCGGCTCCCCTATCAAGGCTAGCGGTGCCAAGGTGCTTCAGTGGTCCCCCACTTTGGAGGATGCTTTCCAAGCAGTGAAGTGCACCCTGTTGTCCACAAATGTTCTTCGGCAAGTTGACCCTTCAAAGGAGTTCATTGTGTTGACTGATGCCTCCAACTTTGCCATAGTGGCCGCCTTGTTACAAGTAGGCGAATATGGGATAAAGCATCCGGTAGGATATTTTTCTAAAAAATGTCTATGCCAGAGTTGAATTACGCCGTTTATGTAAGAAGTTTCTAGAAGTGGCGGAGGCGCTGACATATTAACGTCACTACTTGCATGGCTCTACCCAACCATTCCGCGTAAGTAAAGACCACCGTGCCTTGCTGTACTACCGCGCGCCTCATGTCCTAACCCCATGGCAGAACCATTGGCATGAGACCCTTGCAAAATTTGCATTCACATATGAGTTTACCAAGGGCAAGGATAATGGTTTGGCGGATGCTTTGAGCCGCAACCCTGCTTTGGCCCCTGACCCCAAGGAGGTAGAAGTGCACAACACCCAGGTTATAATCACTACAAGTAAAATTCTGTCGCTACTTTCCTCTCCCCTGGCTAAAGGGCCAGCGCTTGCACCTCTGGATAACGCGGAGTAATATGTTATGTTCAGAAAGGTCATCCTCTCTCAGACGCTGGCAGGCAAATATGCCATGGTACTTGCTAAGAGCGCTTCAAATCAAGAGGATCTATCCAGGGGTTATCATGTAAAGGATGAGATGGTGTGGTTCCAGGGACGCCTTTGGGTACCTGCTGGACCACTGCGCCTGGACATCATTCGGGACCATCATGATGGAATCACCATTGGTCATCTGGGGAAAGCAAAGACCTTGGAGTTGATAAGTCACACATACAATTGGAAGGGCTTGCCAGCTCAGGTGGGCCGGTATTGTAAGGAGTGCCTGGTATGCAACCAGATGAAACCTAATCGTCAACCTTTAGCAGGGTTGTTGGTACCAGTCCAAAAGTCTAATGGGCCCTGGACTTCCATCTCGGTTGATTTCATTGTAGAGTTACCAGTATCAGATGGTTATGATGCCATCGTGGTAGTGGTGGACCAGTTCACAAAGTTTGCCCACTTTATTCCTTGCAGAACTACCATAACCGCAGCTGAGAAGTCTAGGCTTTTCGTCATCCATGTGTTTGCGCTTCATGAGGTCCCCCAAGAAATTATCAGCAACCAGGGCCCATAGTTTACCTCCGTTTTTTGGTAAGAGTTGTGTAAGGCTCTTCAGATTCGCCTGTGCCGTTCAACTGCTTATCATCCCCAATCAGATGGGCAGAATGAACGAGTAAACCAGTGCTTGGAACAGTTTCTGCGGTGTTACACCGCTGCAGATCATTCAGATTGAGCTTCTCACCTTCCCATGTCCCAGTTTAGCTACAACAATACCTTGCACTCTTCAATCAGCTGCTCCCCATTTTTCGCCAGCCATGGCTTTAACCCCACATTTAACATATAACCAAGTTGTGGTTCAAAAGAAAAGTGGTGGTGGACTTTGCCAAGACCATCAAGAAGGTCCACCAGGTTGTTTCCTCAAGCTTCGAGGCGGCTATGCAGGTACATAAGGAGAACACTGATGGGAAGCGCCAAGTGGGTCCCGCATACAAGGAAGGGGATCTCGTGATGCTTGATGCTCATTGTCATGATTTTAACTAGATGGAATCCTCCAATGATTTATCAATATTTGGGATGATATGGCCAATCCTAGTGGAATGGTTTATTGACTGAATTTTGTGTTACTTGGTTTAATTGCTGGTTAGTTGCTCCCCAATTTGGGTTGAGCTTAAAATAAGTATTCTACCGAGTTTGGTATTTAGGTTTGAGTGGATCCAATCGAGGGCCCCAAATTAGTATAAGGATCACCAGCGACTAATAGCTGAGGATGATCCAATTGATATCAGTCAGCAGAATCAGTGGTCGACGCCAACAGTCATTTGTGGTCTGTTGTGGGATTTTCAGTGGAAAGCCAATGTTTTTCTCATCAATGAATTCACTGCCTAATTATCCAATGTTAGCAGATCCAACAATTATGAGTTTGAGGCGGCCAAGGTTGTTTCTGGCGCCTCATTTATTAAGAATATGAGGAGAAGTGATGTCAGCGAGATGCTAAGATATTCCATGTCAAAGCAAGCAACTGAAGTGGTTTCTGGTGCAATTATATCAACTCAAAGGTCAAATACAAGTTTGATGTTTATTTGAATTAATTATTTATATGGCTCACCGGCAACTTAAGGCTGAGTGTCAGGCGAACAGCAAGTAAAAATCAGACTGTCCTGCCAGCCCAGATGCCAGAGCACCCAAATGGCAAACCAGAATGCCAGAGGCACTGCTGCTGGTATGACAAATATGGAACTGGAAGGGAGCTTAATTTTCAACAGATAAAAACTGAATTTTGGGGAGGGTTGTTTTTATTGGAAAATTTAAGGAAGGAGAATCAACCAATAATTTTCTTAGTGCGATGCAACTGATTAAATAGTAATCAATTTGGAGGGAAACAAGCTGGGATTGGGTCCCGCAAGTTTGATCTAAGCGGCAAATTATTAGGGAATGGGCGGGTTAGTTCCCTGTGAACTGACATTAAAAAGTTGGTGGTGGGCTGAGTTGCGGTCAGTTCGACCTCAGTTGTCCAAACCAAAGCTCAGCTACATTTCCAATGGTTGACATGATGACATTTGGCCTGACGAGTGGCAGGAATCCCCCAAGACCACCCCACATATGGGTGGACCCATTTGGTTGGGAGTGGGTTCAGGAAGCCCAACCCCCCATGCTCAGTTGCTGGGCCATTTGTTCAGTCAGTGGCATTGCATCAGGCGCAACGCCCAACTTGCCAGCAGGAAGCTTTGAAACATTGTTGATGGTGTCCAATGCTATTACCTGCCCATCAGGGGTGATGCCCGACGGATTTGGGAGGGGGAGATTTTTCCAATCATTATGTTAACTGAATCACAACTGTCAGGCATTCTGGCTGATAGATTGGTCTTCATACCTTTTCAACCATCTGAAATCTGAGCTTCGGGCTGATTGCCGCTTATGTTAGTTGTGATTGATTACATTTCAGCGATCTCAGCGCAGATTTCACTGATTCCTCATAACAGTTCTGCTGAGGAGAGTGTGGGTACCAGAAGTGGGATCTGAAGTGGAAGGGCTGTTACCCAGCACTTGTCTACCACATGAGCAATATCGCCCTGAGTAATGAGGGTTATGACCGTCCTCTTTGATACCTTCTTTCTCAGGAATGAAAAAATGGCCTGATTGATGCCTAGAAGATATTCACTGGGACTTACACTGAGGATATACCAAAAAGTAATTTGGACATTGGGAAGGGCGGAGCGAGAGGGTTGACGCCAGGGAAGAGATAATGTAGATAAAGAAGAAGAAGAAGAGAAGTGGTTGGCTGGAAGAACCAGAGGAAGAGCTGATAGGTTGGCAATGGGCGCAGTAGCCCTTTTGTAAATAATATAAATACCTGGCGCTTCCCTTTCAATAAACATCTCCCTTTACCTATTATACCTTTTGTTATAAGTTTATATTTATTTCATTGGTTGGAGTATAGGCTAGGAGATCCCCAAATGGCGCGGGTGAAACGCCAAGGGGTTAGCCAGTGCTGCTAGCCCTGACACCTAAGGTAAAACGGCAAGGGCTGACCAGTCTTCATACTGGTTAGCATGCCAACTAGCAGAGCCCATAGTAAATTTTCCAACATTGGTGCTCACTACAGGGAGACTCTGATGGTTGGTGCTTAAGTAGATAAAGGTTGGTTAAGAGGTGGCGGTGATGCGCCACTGTGGTTTGGTTCCAGAGATTGTTGGTGGCAGGGAGGGGCAAGCCCTGGACGCCCGCCTTACACGCTGAGCTTGGAAATAGGAGGATTACCATCTGGTTAAGTGGGGGAAATGTCGTGATTTTAACCAGATGGAATCCTCCAATAATTTAGCGTTATTTGAATGATATGTCCAATCCTGGTGGAATGGTTTATTGACTGAATTTCATGTTACTTGGTTTGATTGCTGGTTAGTTGCTCCCAATTTGGGTTGAGCCAAATTTAGTATTCCGCAAAGTTTGGTATTTAGGTTCAAGTGGGGCCAAATGGTGGCCCCAAATTAGTAGAAGGATCACTGGTGACTAATAGCTGAGGATGATCCAATATATCAGCAGAATCAATGGTCAACACCAACGGCCATTCATGGGCCATTGTGGGATCTCCGGTGGAAAGCTGATGTATTTATAAATACATGAATTCTCTGTTTGATAATCTGATGTTGGCAGATCCAACAATTATGAGCTCGAGGTAACCAAAGTTGTTTCTGGTGCCTCATTTATTAAGAAGTGATGTCAGTAAGATTCCGAGATATTCTGAGTCAAAGCGAGCAACCAAAGTGGTTTTTGGTGCAATTATATCAACTCAAAGGTCAAATACAAATTCGACATTTATTTGAATTAATTATTTATATGGCTCACCGGCGACTTAATGCAAAGGATGAGACAAAAATAATTTAGACATCGGGAAGGATGGAGCAAGAGGGTCGATGCCAGGGAAGAGAATGGAGTAGAAGAAGAAGTAGTGTAAGAAGAAAAAAGTGGTTGGCTGGAAGAACCAGCGGAAGAGCTGATAGGTCAGCAATGGGCACAGTAGCCCTTTTGTAAATAGTATAAATACCTGGCGCTTCCCTTTCAATAAATATCTCCTGTTGCCTATTCTACCTTTGTTTATAAGTTCATTATTTATTACGTTGGTTGGAGTTTAGGCTAGGGGATCCCCAAAATGGCACGGGTGACATGCCAAGGGGTTAGCTGGCGCTGCTAGCCCCAACGCCTAAGGTAAAATGGCAAGGGTTGACCAGTCTTCATACTGGTTGGCCTGCCAACTAGCAGAGCCCAAAGTCAAATTTCCGACACTCATAACATTCCAATCAAGCAGCCATGAAAGAAGCTGGGACCAAAGAGGATTGGGCCCTACCGCGTTGTTAGAAAGGTGGGTCATGCCTCATACCAGCTAGATCTCCCCTCATTCTGGATCTTCTGTGTTTCATGAGAGCAAGCTGACGTTGTTTGAGGGCCCCCCACCAGAGACTTCTGAGGCCTATCTCGTGGATGGGGTGCCAGAGTGGGAGGTGGAAGAAATAGTTGCCTCACGCCGCGTTAAATGAAGACTCAAATAGCTGGTATCATAGAAGGGCTTTGATGCTGCAGAAAACAGTTGGGTTCCAGCACGTGACTGTGTGCATGCCAAAGATCTGATTGACGCCTTCCACCAGCGTTTTCCCCAGGCTGCTGGATCCCAACCTAAACTGACCATCGCTGCCATGAAGTTGGCCCCTGACCACAAGAACTTTTCCCTGGCGCAAGCCCCTGGAGGGGGGTTGAGCCCCGTTGGGAGGAGAGGGTAATGTCATGTGCACATGACATAATAGTGGGGACCAACTCCAAAGACAAGGATGGGTGCCAGGAGGCCCAAAGTGTGAAGATGCAGGCCCTTCCTGACCTGAGGCACACCCTGGACCAATGCTGGGTTTGGGCAAAATATGCCCAGGTTGGGACTAGTGGTGCGCCAAATGCCCAGCCCCTGACGTCGAGCCAGGCTTTTAAACGAACAATTTACTGATTGAACACAGTAAGTATGATTCAGTTTGTTGAGGAGCGGGGTTTTAAAACACATTCTATTTTCAAAATAACGCGCTCAGGTTGAATCCAACTTCAATTGTTCACTTGAGTGAAGTCAGTTTCAGCCTACTCAACCAACTTAGATGGCAGTGTCGCCCTATTGGTGAGTCAGTGCTTGGGCCCACTGCAGCATAACCCCTATTCCCCCATTCAAGCTTAAAGACATTTTCCCCGACCAACATTCCTTGTTGGTCAACTTCCCAAATGAACCTTTACCCCATTTACGTTATTTTTAAATTTTATGATATTCCAAACGCTCCTGTGCACGAACCTCTTTGAGGAGGTCTCACACTCCGTTACCCTTGCCATTGCAAGTATCATGCAGCTCTCCCCTCATGCACCGCTTGTATTCCCAGGATCCCTCCAAACTGGGCCGCTTAGCCCCGTTCTATATGTGCACTGCATCGCCTTTATAGGGGTTTTTATTATAAAAGTTGCAATTGTATGCATGAGTGGTTATTGCTCCAGCACCCTCTTCTGGGCTCTAATCACATTGGCACTAATGGCTAGTTCCCTGGCGTTGGCCTGGTGCACCGCGCACTGCCACGCTGGGAACAGGAGAATTATAGACACTCTCCTTACACTTGTATTTACAATTAATCATTTTTTCATGGAGCTAATTAACCAAGTTGCTTAAAATAACCACAATCAGCATGGCTAAGTTTACCTCCTCTAAAATTGGGGTTTCTGCTGTATAACTCAGCCTTTGGTTGGGATATTTTCAATATTTGCTGTACATACAGCTTAGTGATAACTTCAGCTGTTTCAAGTATAACAACCTTCTTTTGAAAGCAGGTCACCACATGTACATTCATGGACTCTTCATTGCCAACGTACTCTTTTTTATCAGGGGGACTGGTGTTCCTAACACAATAGAGCGTCCCACTTCTTTTGTGCTTGTTCTTTTCTCTCCTTCTACGAGTTATTTGGGAGGATAACATTGTTGCTACGTTGGCGGCATCCATAGGAATAGTATTTTACAATTTTAATTGTAGTAAGTTATTTCACTTAATGGGCATAGTGCCTTTTTGTTTTCATTTTGCTTATTTTTAACAGGCAGATAGTTGACAGTATAATATTATTTTTGAAGGAGCTTCCTGAAGGTCCTGATATGAATCCAGTATTGGGAGGGCCATAGTATGTAAGCATCAGTGTAGATAATTGACCAACTCAGATGCCGTAAGGGTTTTGAACAAAAGCAGGCAATAAAAAGTGTTCATCAAATTTTGGTAGGGTTGCACTGATGTTGCAACGCAAACTTGGCTTTAAATTACTGATCATTGCCTTTGCGCCTATGAGAACTTGAGCTTTACAATAGAATCAATCCACAAATTCGTCAAGCATCTCATCTTTACAAAAACAAATATTTAAAATTTGGATTTTCTTGTTGACATTCTTTTGGACCTCCAAATTTTTAAAGTATGGCCTTTTTACCTTTGGCATAGGTAGGGTTTTCATCCAAGTGCGGCATAATCAATTCAATAATCCATTTTTCCAAGCAGTTGATAATATTAGCTTTTTTGTTGTGATCACTGGCCTCATACATAACAATTTTGAATTATTTAATGAAAGTGACCACGATCTCATTATTATCAGAAGCATGTAGGTTTGAAGGTTTGTAATTATCATTTTTCCGCTCATGGTGATTGCTGTAGGAATCCAGCTTTTTTGACGCTCACTGGTGCTTAGATGCCGCTGGATTCCACAACAGGGTTATAAATATTTAGGCAAAAACATTAATAAATGAAAAGTTGGTATTTATAATTCTTATTAGTGCCACTTAACGGGGAAAAATGAACATTGTAAATATCCAGTTACTCAGTATTTAAACTGTATTGAGGTTGAAGGGAATCCAATGCTAATTTCAGAACTTCTTGTTACAGTCCAAATAAAGAAATATGCGAATTCAGCCCTTCAAAGCTCAGAAAATTGCTTCACTATGGCTGAATGATGGATGAGGAGTTAAAACTTTTGGCAATACATACCAGTGGGTAACAATCTAATAAATTCTACCCAAACACATTAGTTAAAATTATTGCAACTTGGGGGACCTCCGCCAAGCCTATAAAAGGGGTGGTCCCCGCTTAGGTATTTGAAGGGAACTGGACGTGGCTGAATGAGAAAATTTCGATGGACTCCCCTGGTTCCTTCGCGTGGTTGAGCCAATTTGACTGCCTGACTTTGTGTTAATTGCTCATTTAGTATCCATAACAGTGTTACCCCAATTTTCAGGGTATCACCAAGAATCAGCCATGGTCTTTTGGTCAATTTAACTGCTATTATCATTTAGATTAATTGTATAACTATTGCAGACTTGTAAATATCTAATATTTCCACTTTTCAGCCAATTTTGACCCACAACATTCATATATTGAATCCAGGAGGGCAAATGTCTGACATCACCCCTTTAAAGAATGTTGGGGGGAGAATAGGGCCGTAGTAATTTGCCATGAATTCAGTTAATAGTAACTCCTGTAGCAAGGGATTTGATGGACTACTCCACTCCTTGCTTGTAAGTGACTACAAAAGGGACTTCCCAAATAGACCCTAGTTTCTCCCTTCTAGGGGTAATACAATTATGGTAGTAAAGCACCAAGTCAGATACTTGGAAATAAGTAAGAGGGTCCCGGAGCTCATTAGTGGCTTGACCCTCTTTTGTGACAATTTTGGCCAAGTTAGTCATAGCATCTGATTGTAACTGAATGATAGGCTGAGCCAACTTCTTCATGGCTTGCTCAGGGTCAGCCCTATCAGTAAAAATGTCTTTGGCTAATTTTTGAGCATCTCAGTTTCCTTTTCCATATAACACATGGAAAGGAGACATCTTAAGGATCCGGTGGTAGCTATAATGGTAGGCCATGAGGGCACTTGGCAAGTACAGATCCCAGTGAAGGGGGTCAGAAGTAGCCATTTTCTGTAATATAGAGACCAGGGTCCCATTGGCTCGTTCCATGGTACCCTTGGTCAAAGGGTTATAGGAGGCGGAAAAGGGCTGTTGCGTGCCCATGGAAGTTGGGAGAATCTTCACCACCTGGGAGGTGAAGATTTTCCCATTATCTCAGAGCAAAACTTGGGGGCAACCATTTAAAGAGAAGATATACTGCTGGAGAGAAGTTGCTGTGGCTTTGGCCGTCTGAGCTGGGATAGCCGCAGCCCTAACCCATTTGGTAAAATAATCAATACCTACCAAGAAATATTGATTTCCACCCGTAGTTTGGGGTAGAGAGCAAATCACATAGAGACTTATTGTGTGGAAAGGCTGTTGAGTGGTGTTAGGCTGATATTTTACTTGGTTTTGAAGCTGGATTGCTTTTTTACATGTCAGACAGGCATCTAAGACTTCGATGATGGTCTCCATGATTCCCTCCATATAGTAGCATTCTTTTACCCACTCATAAGTTTTCTGCACTCCGCTATGCCATAGGAGGGCATGAGACTCCATATTGACAGGTACTCTTTCTGAGGGTCGGAGAAGAGTAACCAGTTTACCCCTACTTTCTTGTATAGATTCCCATTATCCACCTTAGTGGTACAGAAATGTCGAGCTAGCATTTCTGGACCGGTTATTCCTCATCCTCCCAAGCATTAGGGGTCATTAGGAGATCATGTAGCTTCTCTGTTTCAGTATTATCTAAGCAAAGGATGGGCAGCTGAGTCAACCCATCAATATGCATGTTGCTCGTCCCAGCTCCGTGCACAATGGTCATATCATAGTGCTGGAGCTTCAAATCCCAGCGTTATAACCGCCCAGTGGGATCTTTCATATTTTGTAACCACTTTAAAGAGGCGTGATCAGTAATCACTTTAAACAAGGTCCCATATAAGAAAGGGCGGTAATCTAATAGCGAGAAAGATGGCCAGGCATTCCTTCTCAGTAACGCTATAGTTGCGTTCTGCCTTAGAGAGCGTCTTGATGAAATATGAAACGTGGTTATCAACCCCATGCTCATCCAGTTGAGCCAAGATAGCTTCAACAGCGTAATCAGAGGAATCAGTAAACAGCATGAAGGGCTTACTATAGTCAGGGTGGCGTAGGATTGGGTGCCGCTGCAGCAACTTTTTTAGCGTTTCAAAAAGCAGCCTGTTGTTCCGCTCCCCAATGGAAAGGGGTGTTTTTAGTTAAAAGCCATACAAGGGGTTCATTGAGCTTAGAGAATTAGGAGATGAATAGATGGTAATAGCCCATCATGCTTAAGAAACACCTAAATATCGCGGAGGGTTTTGGGAGCAAGCATCTTGGATATCACCTCACCTTATCATGGAGAGGCTGGATCTCATCTATAAAGATGGAGTGGCCCATGAATTTAACTTCTTTTGAAAGAAGGTACATTTGGAGGGTTTCAGTTTAATGTGAGAGCCCGCAAGCATTGAAAAACTTCCTTTAGGTGAGAAAGGTAGCTCATTGAACATTCAGGAGAAGATGGTGATTTTGTCAAGATAGACAATTATGCAAATAAGTTTCAGATCCTACAAGATGTTGTCCATGGCTCGCTGTAAAGAGGCGAGCGCATTACAAAACCCTTGTGGTAGTCAGGTAGGTTTAAAAAGACCCAGGTTGCAGATAAGTGCACACTTTTCCTGGTCTTGCGGAGAAAGATCAATCTTCCAGTATCTGCTAGCCAAGCCCACGGAGGAGAAGAATTTGGACCCAGAGAGTTGGGCTAGAGCGTCATCAATTCGCAGGATTGGGTAGCTTTCCTTCTTGGTGAGGTTATTTAGCTTACGGTAGTCCATAACTACCCAATGACCACCATTATATTTTTGTGAGAAATAGTGGAGATGACCAAGGGCTTTGAGAAGTCACTAGTAGCCCCGCGTCAAGAAACTGTTTAAGCTACGTCCTCATCTGGAGCTCCTCAACTTTTGATTTCCAATAAGGCTTGGATTGAATAGGCTTTGCATCACCAACATTAATGGTGTGGCGCCAGCCCTTCATATGCCTATAGTCAGTATTGGATTTAGAGAAAATGCCACTATATGACTCCAGTAAAGAATGAACTTTATTAAGCTCAGCAGGAGTTAGATAATGGAAATATGAACGTTTTTCAAAGCGCATATCATTTGGTCAGTGTGTAGTCCCATATGTAGCACAGATACAATATAATGGATTTAGTGAATGTCCTTAATTGGAATCAACATGGCTTATCTATCTCTTGATGCTTCTTTACAACCATGTACTTGTTAGTTAAATTCCCCAGCAGGAATTAATAGGTCGCTGGTAAGCAGTATCTAGGATACCTGGCAACACCTGAGGATCCAAAGGGCTTATTCCATCAATGCTTATTAGATGCAGAAGGCAGTTGAGGGGGATTTGCATAGTAATTTTGGTGTCTATTACCTTTTTCACCCGCTTTGACTACTAAGTCTTCTGACACATTGTCAAATTATGTGGTTGACTCGAAAAAAACCCTTTGACAACCTACAGATTGGACTATTTTCCCACCTAATGTTTAACTTTTAATCTAATTAAAACCTAATATAATAACATGGCTCAGGCCAATTATTGCTATGTGGATTTAATTATACTACTAAAGCTTGTGCCAAATATCCCCGCACATTTAGCTTAACCTTCTCTGCAACTAGTCAGACGGGTTTATCAACTCAATGTCAATTTAATTTATTATTCTATTGGCAGCTCAGGATAAATACATTTGCACAATTGGGCAGTTATCTCTGCCCCAATATCCGGCAACTAGTCCTGATTAATTAGACTAATATTAAGAAATTTGTATACAAATTTATTTGGGGATGACCCAAAGTTAACGTTTGAAAGTCCTATGGACAATTGAACAAACAAACAACGTAATCAATTTTCTGCTGAAGGGCGAAATTTGTATGTCAATATGCATAATTGCATGATAGCACTTGTGTGGACTGCCCAAAAGAGGTTACCTAGTGCTATTGAGGAAGAGGCCTGCCAACGTCCCAATTAGGGGAGCATCATTTACTTCAATTGAGTCCAAAATTTCACAGAAGGTGTGTTTCATCAGCAGTATGACAAAACTGAAATTCAGAAGATCAGAAACAATTTTGCATGCTTTTATCACAATTTTTATACCTGAAATCCTCCTGATTTTGAGAGTATTTTATACCAATGAACCTAAGAAAAGGTTTCAGTCATAGGCTGAACTGAGGTGGTAAAATAGCTGTTGAAATTTTGAGCTGGAATGTGGCCAGGAGATGCCCTAGAGGTATAAATACCAGCGCTTGGCCTAATGAATTATTATCAATTAATCTAGTCCAATAAATGTCTATTTATTATATCTTCATTATATTTGTATCCTAAGTCACCTTTGGAGAGTGTTGGCAAACTGTGATCTTAGGATCCACAGCTTGCAACTTTGCCAGCCTCATCTGAAGTTACCGATAATGAAGGGAAAATTGAACCCAAAGTCAGATGGAAAAGTTGGAGCCATTTCCATATGCATAGTGCATTCTCAAACGGTTTTAAAACTGTAAGCAACTGGCTAAATTGAGGATCCACTGGCCTAACTTCAGCCCGATTTACCATGCAGGATTTAATTAATCAAGCGAGCAATCCTCAGATTTTGACACGCATAAAAGTGAATGCCCTCTGAAGCATCCACAGTTCAGACAGAATTTTTGTGTTTTGGCCTGAGGTGGTATAAGTAAAAGTAAGGGAGGATGAAGGATACTCAATTATGCATGTATATTCCTTCTTTTTAGGCTCATCAGTTGTAAAGACTAGGGTAACTTCACAATTTAGAAGGGAGATAATCACTTTTTCATATTGATAATTTATTAATACTCAATCATCAATCAAGTACCAATGAGCAGGTCATATGCGTTATTGGTTAATGCCACAGCTGGTGCAGCCAGTAGGAGCTTCTCAATCTGTATGGGTAAATAAGAGAAGGCTCCAATAGCTCACATATTGTTAGGCCCCACAGTTCCAAACTCTTGTGAATAGTACAGGTCAGGCGCCAACTTGATCTTATTGATGAGCTTTGAAGATACCGCGTTTACTGGAGCATCCATATAAAGGATGGCTAGAACTCGCACCTTGATGACAACCTTTACCTTGGTTATTGTGCTACCAAAAGTAGGGGAGGGCAAAAACCTCCTTCAAACGGAAATTGGAAGCAAGGCGTTGAGCCATTGCAGGGTATTTGTCTTTAATATTGGAGGGTATGAACCTTCTGGGTGGATAGGATCACTGTACCAATAAGCTGGTCCACATCATTAGCGGTATTGATCACCTCTGAAAACCTTAACAATTGTTGAAGGTAGGTTTGTCGTGGTATTATGGCTATATCAATTCTTTCAAGCCTCACCCTATCTGGAATCTGCACTTTCATTGAAGCTCCCAAGACATAATAGCCTGCATTTTAACATTTCTTCAGACTCGTCATAAGAGGGATTGTCAATGCACCTCAACGAGTTACTAAGATGGGGATGAGAAACCAGCTTAATCTCCTCACAGGGGAGGGCTTTGTCACTCTCATCTACCCTTTTGACATTTAATGAAAGCATCGTAGCTGTACCAACTTTTGGGGGAGGCGTTGGAAGTATACTGGCTTTAACTTTTGCCTAGAAGTAACCGGCTTGGGCTGCCCCATAACTGCAAGTTTTGAACTAGGGGTAGCTGGATTTTAGATAGAGGGTAGGTTGAGGTAGCAGCCTAGATAAATGTGATACTTTATCCACCTTAGTATACCGCTTGGCAAGAGGGGAACCAGTCAAAGTGATAACTGACTTCACCAGCTGAGCTTTTGAACCTGAAGATTGAGGGGAAAGCTTCCCTATAAAAGTCAATATTTTCTGGCTACCCTCACATGGTAGAGGAGTATTTTGTCAATAAATCTCTGCAGCAGCTGTTTTCAGAGGTATACAGACATAGCAGAGGCTGAAGGGGTCAGAGCTGCTTCCCACTTTAAAGCTTTTTGCAGAAATTCATGTTCATAAAAATAAGACATTGTTAGTAGTGCCTATTTAATATCCTGTACCATTTGAAGATGTACTTAACTGCGTAGATATTCATTGCTAAAGAGGGATAAGATGCCAAGCTAGCCACGATAGCTGCAATAGAATTATCTAAGGGAAGCATTGTGGCCAGCAACAGAGGTTGAGCTTTGCTATAAAATCACTCAACAAGTGAGGGGATTGATTCTTCCTCTTGTAGGCTGTCATATAAAGGCCTGTTTTTGCTGTTGTAAACTTTGCTTTGATCCAAACTCACAGATTGGCGCTTGTTTAACCTCTGCCCAGGTGGTAAGGGTGACCATTTGAGGAACCATGATCTCCTAAGCCATCCAACTCAAGCAGGGAAGGATAAACCTGGTTTTTTGAAGGTCAGTCGCTCCTTCTATTGCAGAATCGTAAACATAAATGAAGGAGGCGATACTGCCCTCACCAGATGTGAAATTGTCTCTAAATGGAGGCTTAAGAATATTAAAGGAAGATCCATAAGGGCCTGGTGGAGAATACTGCTCAAGTTTTTTTTGCGTTATATAGCACTGGCTAGTTGGTTCTCTAAAACAGTTAGCCTTAGTTCTGTAATAGTTGTCAGTTTTGTTAATTTAATAGGCTTTAGTGATATACAGGGGCTTCCTGTAGCAATTACCACTTTATAGGTGTCATGATTCCAATATGACTGGATGATAGTTTTGGGACAGCTATGGAGGATTGGGAAGAATCCACTGAACATGATATTAGTTATGATTATCTGAGTGCCTCGATATGAGCAATATTGGGATATAATGGGTATTATTGGATCATCTCTAAATAAGGTGATAAGGTGATAAGGCAATGTTAACAATTGACAAATATGAATTAAATCACCTACAATTAGGGTGATAGAGAACTAAATAATAACAAGCCAAAATTGAGGAGAATCAGTAGAATAGAATAGTTCAAGCTATGAGAATGGTTTTCTTTATAGCCACTGTATATAAGCAAGATGGGCGATTGAGAGAAGTAAGTTGTTATTGATAAAGAGAGCGGAACAGTAAAAGGTCTCTGTATTTATTAAAAATAAATAAAAGAGTCATTGGGGAGATTGCTCCTAATTTTTAGTATCTTAAGTGTGTCCAAAGGACTGACGATCCCCACATCGTCTGTCTGTTGCTCAGTAGGTTCAACCTGTGAAAACAATATGGTGGATCCTAATGATACCATCCGACTTTATAACAGTGGTTCTCACTACAGGGGGCCCATTGATCAACCACCAAGAACTACAAATCTCCAGTCGCCAGCTATGTCTTACACTGCATGTGTTGCTGGAAAATCTTCACAAAACACTGCAACAGCCGGTTATGAGGAACTCAAACTTACCTTAGACGCAGTGCTCAAAAAACAGGATGAACTTCATTAAGAACGAAATGCTGTCATGCACCAGCTTGATAGCATGTTTGGCCAAATGCAAATTTTGGGACAACAAAACAAGGAACTCGCCAACCAGTTGGATGATAATAATGAATGGCTGCCGTGTGAAGAGCATAAATTGACCAGTGCCTCTCAGTCTTCTCACTGAAATGAGGATGAACAACAAGGGGGCATCATATGAGGAAGAATATGACGCTGGTCGGAGCTACTACACCCTGGATGGTAGTACTGGATACGATTATGAGTTAGAGCGCCAATTCCCTCGAGTAAAGGTGGTGCCACCCATGGCAGAAGGCCATGCTACCCCTGAAGCAGTGGACATACCAACTTCTGCTAGCCCAGCTTCTCATTGGGAAACAGCTTTCAGATCCCGACCCATTCCTCAGTATGGCCCAAAAAGCCATGAACGGGATGAGGAGATTAATATCAAGAAAGTACCTCCATTTAATCAAAATGGGAATTTATGGTTTCTTCAAATGGTTTGAATTTTCAGCGGAAGGTGCATCTGATAGATGGAAAGCTAAACCGTTGATATCCGCCTTAAATGTTGGGAGTGCCGATCAAGTCAACTGTTACCTCCCAAGTAGTTCTGTCACCTACATGGATGTAAAAGATACCATGCTTCTTCATTTTGGGGGTACCTCAAAGATGTCACAGCGGAAAGCGGAATTCTTAACAATCAGATTCTGCTGAAATGAGACTCTCCTGGAGTTTGCTGATAGATCTACAATGGAAGCTCACATGCTAATTGGGGCAGGATACTTAGTGGAAGCTGACGTGTGCATTGCCATGACCTCCTCAGTGAAGCCATACTGAGGGCTTCACAATGTCATTTCGCCGCTTCTGGATGACAACGTTTCCCTGCTCAAAATTGTACAGCTTTTGCATCGCATATCCCCTAACTTTCCGCCGCCAAATATGGAATGGAAGACTAATGCCTCTACCGTACCCTCTTATGCAGGAGAATATCTCATCTGACTCACATTCCGCCTAGCAACCCTCAACCTTACTATAGCTCTGCGTCTCTTCCTTGGATGAATTATACTCAACAGTTTGATCAGCATCCATGGGCTGGTCACAAAAACCATCAGCGACCTAGCTACTGACCAGGACCTAGCTACGACGAATGTCAGCAATCATCTTACTGACCTGGGCTTGGTTACACCAAACAACCCCAAACTTTTCAACCTGGACCCTCTTATGAAATTCAAGGACACAGCTCTTATGGGGTTAGCTATTATGAATGCGGATGCCCTGGACACTTGGCAAAATTCTGACATAACCGCCATGTGCACTACGTACATCAAGATAAATAATACCAAGGAAAAGATGGAGAGGAGTAGAGACAGGACTCTCTACCTCCACGATTCCAATCCAAAACGTCCCTGAATCAATAGTAGTATATCCCATGGAAGTCCCTCAGTACAATGACGGAATTTTATAACATCAGCCAGTTGGAGAAGTAAACGTAGTAACACGAGCTCAAGCCAAGGCCGCAGTAGATGAAGAATCCTCAGAACAACTGAAGCTGTATGCCTGTCAAATTCTTGATCAAGCTTCCTCAGACAAGCTGGATTCTGCCGCGTATGCACCAACTCTGAAAGGAGTAAACGTCGCCCTTCTGGTAGACGCCATTGTCAAAGAATATCCCAGAGTTGGTGAGGGTATAATGAGTTTTATTGAAAAAAGAGATCCTGCAAATGTCCATGTGTTAAACAGTCAATATTCTTCTTATTCTGAGTGTATGTACTATGATATTTTTGTAACAAAATAGAGTTAGCGCTATAATAGATACTGGTGTCCCAGTCAACATTATTTTTACCTAAGTTGATGGCAAAGTTGACGTTAAATCTCTGATGTGGACCATCAAATGGTGTATGGAACTTCTGGAGCATAAAGCACCATCTCTGAGGGAGCTTACAGTGTGCTACCTCTGCACTTTGGGTCCATCGTCGTCATAGCTTCAGCAATTGTGCTAACAATGAAAAACTATGACTTGCTAATTGGAACCACTTTTCTGCAACATTTTGGGATTGTTGTTTTTATGACGGAGGAGACCCTTGCTATTTTGGGACGGCGGATCCCAATTCATTTCACCTCTAGAGGAGTGCCAAAGGATCTGGTGCCCATGAGACATATCAACCTTGCATATAGTGATGATGTGATGTCAGTTTGCTATCACCGACTAAAGCGCAAGACTTGGTCCCTTCCCCAGAATATATATAAATATCAAGGGATATTTCTTTGAGCTGCAGGACCCATATCTACTCCTTATGGACATCAAGTCTTAGTGAACACCAAGTTAGAGGTGGAAGTGCCTATTGGGCTATATGGGGAAGTCATTGGGTCCTATCATAAAACACGGTTTGTGCCTCATGTGGCTCCAGGGATTATACTTCTGGGCATGGAAAGATTAAGATTTTGTTAGCAAACCTCCAGAGTGAACCAATGCAAATCTGCTGACACCAAATAGTAGCGTATATACATTTGACTCCAGTAGAAGAGGTCCTTCAGGTTCATGATTTCAGGTCATTGAATGAATTTGGTATACCAGTTGAGGAACCGGTCAGCATAATGATGGTGATACCACAAAGTAATCTAATAGGGCTATCGGAAGAACAAAGATCCAAGCAATAGCTTTATCTCAGAATTACAAGGGGATTTTCGCTGTTGACAATCACAACTTAGGGTGCACGCGGAGGTGGTCCATTGAGTGGACACTGGGGATCATCCCCCCATAAGGTCTTGGCCAATATGTTGATTGAGGGCAGCGGAAGATGTCACTGAGGAAAATGGACAAGCAGGTTGAGCAAGGGATGCTTAAACTGTCCGAGAGTCTGTGGGCTTCACCCGTCTTGATTGTAAAAAAGAAGGATGACACCAACCGTGTAGTAATAGACTACTGGAAGAAAATAGTATCACAAAAAATGACTTATACCCCTTGCCAAGGATTGATGATGCTTTGGATCAGTTAGGTGGAGCCCTTTATTTCTCAGCAATGGACTTGATATCAGGTTACTGGCAAATCGCGCTACCCATGGCGGAATATGAAAAATGCGCCATAATCACATCCAAAGACCTTTTAAACTGACTCAGATGCCTCAAGGGCTGTGTAACGCCCCTGCTACGTTACAATGAGCCATGGACACTATTCTTAGTGACCTGAAGCTTTCATGTGTCCTTGTATACCTCAATGATAATAATGTTTACAGATGAACCTTTTTGGAGCACCTTGATTATCTAGAAGCAGTATTCCACTGGCTCGCTGAAGCAAACATCAAAATTAAGCCTCAAAAATGTAACTTCTTCAAAGATCAATTAAAGTACCTGGGGTTTGTGGTAGACTCTAAGGGGCTTAAACCACAGCCAGCTAAGGTGGAGGCCATCCTAAAAATGACTACACCTAATAGTAAATGCAACATACAGGTATTTTCAGGGAATGGTCAGGTATTACCGCACTTCATCCCTAACTTTAGCTGTATTGGGGGGCCTCTATTTGAGCTGTTAAAAAAGGATGCTGTGTTTTTGGATGGAACGTTGTCAATATGCCTTCAATACACTTTATATGGTGCTGGTCAGTGTGCCAGTGTTACACTATCCAAACTTTGATATGGAGCGTATCGTTCAGATGGATGCATCCCTTTCCACTGTTGGGGTGGTACTTTCTCAGAAAGATGATTACAGGAGAGGAGCATCCTGTTGCATACAGCAGTTTTATTCTGAACTACCATGAGTGTAATTATACCATGACCAAGTGGGAGTGCTTAGCGGTGATCTATGCATATAAGCAATTTAAAGTCTGCTTGCATGAGGCAAAGTTTAAAGTCGTAACAGATCACGTGTCATTACACTAGTTGAAGAACCTCAAAGAGCCTGAAGGGCGTTTGGCTCGATGGGCTTTTAAGCTGCAGGATTATACTTTGAGATTCTTTACCATCCAGGAGTAAAGCATCAGAACGCTGGCTGTTTATCTCAATTGCTGACTGTTACCATGATGACAGACTCAGTGATGTGATGTATGATAACATGCTCAGCAGAAAATATGATGATGAACCGCCTCAAGTGATCAAAGCATTGAATGAGATGCAAACGAATACCTTCCATCAGAACGGGGAACTGTACAAGTGGATCGGCAATTCTACAGTGAATTTTCTGTGCCCTTCACCATGACCAGGAATTATTATGAGCGCCCACAAGGCATTCAGACATGGTAGTGTGCGCAAGACAATGATTTTGTTGCGCCCTCAGTACTATTGGGAAAGCATGAGTTTTGGTGTGCTTGAAACCATTTCCTGTTGCCATCAGTGCCAAGTGGAGAAGCCATTCTGCCATAAATCTTTGTACTGGGTAATGAAACCACATTTTGCTTGGCATATGGTTTCCCTTGCTGTCGTCAGTCTCTTGCTAACAGGAGCTAACCAGCGTAAGTACATTCTGGTGGCTATCGACCACTTTACCCAGCGGGTTGAAGTATGGGTAATATGGGATTTGTGGGTAGTCACAGTGGCCAAGTTTATAATGAAGTATATTATGCAGCGGCATGGCTGCCCAAAGTTCATTCTCACTGATAACGGAACCAACTTTACCTCACACATCCTTCCCAAACTGAATGAGCTTATGGGTACCTATGGGGTTCTGATGAATCCATATCACCCTGAGTCCAATGGAATGGTTGAACGGGTGAAGGGGACTTTAGTGAACATACTAAAAAATTAGTAATGGATCAACCTTCTGATTGAAACTCCCTCCTTTCAACTGCCATGTTTGCCCATGATATTAGGTACCATCTTGCCATGGGGAAGAGCCCCTTCCAACTACTATATGGCTGACACCCAGCTCTTCCAGCATTACTTTATTTGTGTGTAGAAGACTCTGGCAGAATGGAACCCTTCACTACTGGATTAACCTTGCGAACACTTTGATCAAATTTCAAACTGAAGCATATTCCTTCAGCTTAGCCAAGAAGTTTAAAAATCAGGCTGTCATTCAGGTACATCATAGCAAGTTGGCGTAGTTCAAAGAGGGCAAAATGGTTCTCTTACATAACCAACATGGACTGAGGCGAAAACACACAAGTTGACCATTATCTGGATTGGTCCATTTGAAATTATAGAGAAAAACTGGGGTTGATGCTTATACCATCAAGGACCCTGCAAGTAGTCTGATCATTAACCAAGTGCATGCAAAGTTCCTCCAACCATATAAGCAATAGGAGCCTTATCATCTAATCAAGGAGGGTGTAATGTAACGATTCTGAGTTGACTGGATGGTAAGATTGGAACAGCTAGGGCGGATTGGGAAGAATCCACCAAACATGATATCAGTTTCAATTATTTGAGTGCCTCAAGATGAGGTGATATTGGGATATATGGGTTATTATTGGATCGCCTCTAAATAAGATGATAAGGTGATGGTGAAATTTGACAAACACAAAATAGATTGCCTCCAATTAGGGCGATAGAGAGCTAAAGAATACAAGTCAAAACTAAGGATAATCAATGGAATAGAATAGTCCAAGCTATGAGAGCGGTATCATCTGAAGCCGCTGTATATAAGCGTGATGGGCGATTGAGAAGAAAAGGTTGTTAGTAGAGAGAGAAAATGGAACAGCAAAAGGTCGTTGTATTTATTAAAAGTAATTAAAGAGTCATTGGGGCGATGGCTCCTATTATTAGTATATTTTCAAGTGTGTCCAAAGGACCAATGATCCCCACATCATCTGTCTGTTGCTCTGTGGGTTCAACCTTTGCAAACATTATGGAAGACCTTAATGATACCATCTGAAATTATAACATCTATGATAGCCAAATTTTGAGGTGAATTATCAACTATTTGTTGTACATTGACATCTCCTAATCACCTCATTTAGAATTGATCCAATAACCATACGTTCTAATCTAATATCACCTCATCCTAAGGCGCTTGAATAATTATAACTCATATCATGATTGGCGGATTTTACCCATTCCACCATAATGACTTAGGGCTTATCATCCAGTCATATCAGAATTGTGACATTATTATATAAATTCCTACTATACTCGTACACAGGATCTTTATTATTGTGAACTTTAAGTAGCTAAGAATATATATCTTGTACTTAGTAGCACTCCACTCATGTTCTAGTATATTGGATAAGAAAACGTAACTGTTAGAATCATAGTTATAATCTTATTCTGTAAAACCTCCTTGAGACTTTTCATATATATGATTTGCCCTATTTACAGTATAGCTCTTCTTCTGTTTCATAAAAAATAGCGATATTTCTTCTTCCCATAACTTAACTTTATAAAGAGTAAATAAAAAAGCGGCAGTAGTCTATGTATTTAGTACATATGAGCATCTACAGTCAATAAGAAAAGCCTTTGCATGTTACTAATGAAAGCATACACAATTTTATTAACTCATTGACAGATACTCTTGAAAGGTGAGGATTTGCATTCAGAAGTTTATTTGATTAAATACTATTAGATTGATGTGTCACCTTATTCACCTTATATACTAAAACGTATGATTTTTCCAGAAGTATTATATATTATCAGCATCTACTTTACATATGTTGGGCTTCTATTTTTGAGCTCAATGGTGCTATACACAAGAAGACTAACATTTTATACTTGAAGCCTTCTAAGACACACAACAAATTTTATATTTAATTTAAAGTGGTGTCAAGTCACCGTTTTTTTCCCAGAATCTAAGAATAAATCCTATAGTGAGTACAGCAAAATGGACTTATTGAAGTCAAGTACCAAATGGAGATATAGAATCGATGATGTAAATTTATTGTAGTATATATAGGGGTTTTTATATGTCACATTTATCAATTTAAACCCTAAAAGGAAACAGATTTTAAAAAAAGAGGAGGAAATCAATATGGGGGCTGATGGTCATGAAATGCATTCTGGATGGTATAATGCCTTTATAACATATTTTTGATAGGGAGAAAATGAAAGTTAAATGTACCAAGCTGGATGAGACTTGTTATCACTCAGGTATATCATAGGTCATATTTTTGATTCTTACACTTTTGTGGGTTAATCTCAATTTACTGCCTCATGTGCCACCTTGAATAACAGTCACATGACATTTCAAAAATCCTTCATTCTGATTAGGTAGGATTTCATCTCAGGGCATCTTAGGATCAATTTAGCCTGATGAAGCTTTCCTAGTATTGGTATAAGCCTTACTGACTATTGATTTTTCCATATGATAAACTGTTATAAAGTTGTTAATCCTTCTCAGGTACAGGCGTCAATTCTGTCATAAAAGTCAAATGGCCAATACTATCCCATTATGTCTAATATCCTGACTTTTATTGTTAAAATCCTGGCAAGAAGCTTCTCCAGGTGCTTGGTCTTAGGTTTTTAACAATGTAACAGCTTGCAGGAGTACTACAAAACTTGGCAGCTGTTCAAGAATTTGGGACTATAAAGTAGACCACAACAGGCTTTAAGTTTATAATTGAAATGGGTGTAATAATTAATATTTTATCTAGTAAAACTGGGGTGTTTTAACTCTATTTTCAGCAAAAACTCATAGTCATTGAATGGGTCAAGATTATTCTCACGTGGTATAATCATATAAAGAGAATCTTTAGATTAATTTTAGGGCCCACAAAGGTGGCCAGGCTTCAGGGGTCTGCTCCCTATGGCAATACTTGGAACGCTAATATGGGACTCAATGCGTCAATATGCTTTTTATAAGCATTCTTTGGCTTGTTAATATTTGGTTTCATCCAATTAATCTTGGTTAAAACTAATATTAATTATAACTCTGATTTAGATTCATATTCTTTGCCAATGTGATGCCTTTTGAATCCAAAGTGACGCGTTTATGTTCAAGAGGACCAGTTTTAGCTAAATGAAAGATCAGCCTATCAGGATTTTTTAAATTCTTTTCACTCCAGTATAGCTCAGTACTAGATGATTGATCAGCAGCATGTATGACAAATCCATTCAAGAATGACTTAATATATTTTCTACAATCACCCGCCATGAAACTGTTCACACTTCAGTCATTTATAGGATTTCTTAGATCTTAATTGATGGATATTCTTTTCACCCTTTGGACCCCATCAAGTCCATAAAAGGGGGTTGTTTTATCTTAGGTGGTAGCACTAAATTCAAGTTAGTGCGCGAGCAAGCTTCTCCATCAGTCCGCCTATTCCAAAGAGGGTTCAAAGAAACATATATAAACTTTATTTAAGCTTTATGGTAAGGGTTAGGAGTAAAAGATTTACTCCAATCATAGCTATTCCACAAAGAATTTGACTCAGTTTTTAATAAAAATTAAATTATTTGACCATTGAACACACTTCTCAATTAGTCAAAAATTTAATTATCTGACTTTATCTCTTCAATATCGTTGGGGGGAAAATAGGCGCTTATGAATCGTTTATAGAGCCTATTTATGGTGATTCCAGATGCAAGGCATTGAATAGGATTTTATCGCCCCTTTATAAGTGATGATAAAATGTCCTTCTTAAATGGACACAAGTTTTACACCCTTTGGGTCATGCAATTATGGTAGTATAAAACCAAATCTGATATATTAAAAGAGGGGAGAGGCTGTCTAAGCTCATTAGCTGCTCAGCCCTCTTTAGCAACACTTATTGCTAAGTTGGTCATGGCATCAGATAGCAGCTAAATTATGTGTTGACTAACCTCTTCATATCTTTGTCAGGATCATCCGTCCTAGCAGTAAATATATCTTTAGCCCAAAGGTCGAGTACCTCAGGATCTCACCCATATAAGACGCAGAAAGGAGACATCTAAGGATTCATTTGTAACTAATATTACATGTCATAAGCGCTAGGCAAAAATTGACCCCAGTGTAGAGAGTCTGAAGAGGCCATCTTACATAAAAATATAAACCAAGATTCCATTTTCTCTTTTTATGATACCATTTGTAGAAGAAGTATAAAAGTGGGCTAAAAGAGTTGTTGTGCTCCCATGGAGGTATTCAGGACCTTGACCACTCTGGAGGTAAAATTTTTCCATTGTTGCAGAAAAGAACCTTGGGGAAACCATGGCGAGTAAAGATATACTGATGCAGGCCTGTTGCTGTTGCATTGGCATTTTTTTGCCAGAAAAGCAACAGCTTCAACCCATTTCATAAATTAATAGATGCCTACTAGTATAAATTGATTTCTACTGTTAGTATGGGGTAGGGGACCTATCACATCTAGGTTTATAGTGTGGAATGGTTGTTGAGGGGTATTAGGTTGATATTAATATTTGGTCTTAAAACTAGATTGCTTTTTACAGGATAAGCAGACAACTAGGACTTCAATAATGGATTCCATAATTCCCTCCCAATAGTACTAATTTATAATCCACACATAGGTTTTCCGTTCTCCACCATGCCCAAGGCTATAGTGGGATTCCATGATGGCATGTACTCGTTCTGAAAGCCAGATATAGGGAGCCACTTGACCCCTACCTGTTTATACAACTTCCTGCTTTCCACTTTGGTGTTATAGGAGTGCCAGGTTAGCAGTTTCTGGAAAGGCTCATCCTCATCTTCCCAAGCATCTGTGGTCATTAGGAGGTCATGAAATTCGCTTATTTACTGTTATCTAGTTAAAGGACAAGCAGCTGAGTCAGCCCATCCACATTCATATGGCAGTTTCCAGCTCAGTGTTTAATCTTCATGTCATAGTGTTGGAGCTTTAAGGCCCAATGAGCCAACTGCTCAGAGGTACCTTCATGTTTTGGAGCCATTTCAGGGTGGCGTGATCAGTAACCACGGTGAAGGTGGTTCCATATAGAAAAGGGCAGTAGCGCTTTACAGCTAAAAGAAGAGCAAGGCATTTCTTCTCAGTGACGATTTATTTGCGTTCATCATTTGAAAACATCTTGCTAAAGTATGACATGGGGTTATTGACGCTGTTTTCATCCATTTGGGCTAAGATGGCTTCAACGGCATAATCAGAGGCCTCAATAAACAGAAGGAAGGGTTTACCATAGTCATGGTGGCATAGGATGGAGCGTTTTTGTAGAAACTTTTTAATGTCTCAAATGAAGCTTTTTTTTTCAGCACCCCAAGAGAAAGGAGGGTTTTTGCCAATAGGTGAATGGATGGATCACTGAGCTGAGCGAACTTGGGGATGAATTGATGGTAGTATCCCATCTGCCAAGAATTATATCTATAACTCTCAGGTTTTGAGGCGGAAGCATTTTAATTTTGACTCAAAAATTATCTTGCAGGGGTTTTATTCCCTCCTGTATAAAGCATGTTCAAAAACTTATCATTCCTGGAAAAAGGTGCCCTTTAAAGGTTTTAACTTGTTGTTGGATATGCAAAGGCATTAAACTTCTTATAAATGAGCAAGATGCTCATTTAGGTTTTAGAAAAACAGTGATGTCATTGAGGTAGACTATCACACAACTTAGCTTAATGTCCCACAAGATGTGATCCATTTCTCATTGGAATGATTTGGGAACATTGCAAAAACCTTGAGGTAACCTGGTGGGATGAAATAATTTATACTGCAAATGAGAGTGCATTTCTCCTGATTTTGAGGTGAATGTTCCATCTGCCATTATCCGCTAGCCAAATCCATATCAGAGAAGAATCTCGAGCTAGAATGTTGTGCAAGTGCATCATCAATGCGAGGGATGGGATAGCTGTCTTTAAAAATGAATTCGTTCAATTTTTGGTAGCTCATGACTATCTGATGACCTCCATTCTGCTTTTAATGATTAATAATGGAAACTACCAGGGCTTTAGAGGAGTACTAGTAACCCAGAGTCTGGCAGCTTCTTGAGATCCATACTCATTTTTTGCTCAATGACCTTTGACTTAAATAGGGTTTAGATTGAATAGGACTAGCATCAACAACATCAATTGTTTGGCTTCATTCAACTGCCCATAATCATGATCAGACTTAATAGAAATTGTCACTGTAGGCATCTATAAGAAGTAAATTATTCAAGCTCATTTTGGTCAGTTCATCGTAGATATGAACGTCAGGAAGAGCACATAACAGTTTGTCAGTAGGTAGGATTATCTCCAACATAGATCTGATGCAGTGAACTTTGTCAATATCATTAAGGGAAATTAGTAGACCTTTTTCTTATCCTAGTGTTTTTTTCACGATACAATCCCTTTTGAAAAATTCCCCAGAAGAATATTAATGGGTCGCTGGTAAGCAAGATCTAGTATTTTAGGCAGCACTCAGGGCTCTAAGTGACTAACTACATCAATAGTTGTTATGTGGAATAGGCAGTTCTTGGGGATTTGTAAAGTAATTTTAGTGTCAATCCCTTGATATTTTCCTGGCTTAGTTAATGATTCCTATGAGGCATAAAAAGGAATGCCTTCAGAGGCGTCCATCAACTCAGGCAACTTTTTTGTATTGAACCTGCATATGGTGTAGAGCAGCGATAGTGCTGATGATGGATACTCAACAGGCAAGAGTATTCTTTTTTGTTAGGTTCTTTATTGGTTAAGACCAGAGGAACTTCATAGTTGAGCAGGAAGAGATAACCTTGTTTCAGGTTGATGATTCCGTTGTACTCAATCATGAATTGAGTGTCAATTAGATTATCATAATGAGTTCTCTCCAAGGCCATAGTAGGGGACAACAGTATAAGCTTTTCAAACCTTATAGGTAAAGAGGAGTATGCCTCAATAGCGCGTGTGCGTGAAGGACCTGAAGTTCCATACCCTTGAGATTAGTCCTGGTCAGGGGCCAACTAGCTTTTTCATGATAAATTTAGAGAGAGATTACATTGATTGTGGAACCAGTGTCAAGGGTGTTCATGACCTGTACCTTGTTGACGACTACTTCCACCTGAGTTACAGTCCCACCAAAATTGAGGGATGGAGCTAAAACCTCATTAAGGTGGAAAGTAGGGGCAAGTTTTTTAGCAGTTACAGGGTTTTGTCTTTTATGGATTGTAGAGTAAGAATATGTTTGAATAAGGTGAATCAACAAAGTAAGGAACTGGTCAGCATTACTAACAGTATTAATAACATTAGGACATCGCATAACATGGCTAAGGTAAGTGTCATCTGGTATCCTGGCCTTGTGTACTTCATTAGAGTTTAGACGGTCAAATATTTCTATTCTGACTGGGCTTCAAGGATGTAATGTCCCACATCCTCATAACCCCCTTCAGATTCATCATCTAAGAGGTTGTCTATTCATGTCAGAGGAGTGATAGGATAGAAGTTAAAGCTGGGCACAGCAGTTTGATGGGCTATCTTTTCTAAACAAACCTGAGCAAAATACCTTTCATGGTGCTGTGGCTGCCCTTATGGAATACAGTTACCATTTTATTTGAGAAGAAGGAATTGCAGCCTCCACGAGCTTTGGCTTGAGTACTCTAGTAGTTGGTTCAGGTAGCCTGGACTCATAGAGTGGAGGGACATTTAGTTTGATTCTCATTGAAGGAGCATGTTTCAAGGGGTGAACAGACACAGGTGGTGCCAAAAGGGTCTCTGTGGTCTCCATCCACAGGCCTAAGGGTGAAAGATCTTCAATGGCTAGGACTTAGGTTTTTATCACAACTCCATAAGTAGTCTCAACTGTATGAAGATCTGAAACATCTAGTATAACCTCCTTGATGTCATGGACAGTTTGAAAGTTGCATTTTACAAAGATTATATAACTTGCTAAAGGATGGTGAGAAGTCAAAACAGTTAGCATGGCAGCAACGGCGTCATCTAGAGTCAGCATGTTGGACGGTAACAGCATCTGAGCAGCTAGGTAGAACTTATCAGCGAAGGTGGTAATCAGTACTCCTTCATATATGCCAAGGCGCATAAAGGCCTGTTTTTTTCCTGCCCAAACTCTACTTTGGGCCCAACTCAGCAACAAGCGCATCATTAGCCACTTCAAAAGTAATCAAAGTGTCCATCTGAGGGACCATCACCTCTTGAGCCATGCAACTCAAAGAGGGAGGATGTGCTTGATCTTTTGTTGGTCAGTTACGCCTTTCATGGCAGTTTTTAGAAATATATAAATGAGGCAATTCTACCCTCACTGGGTGTAAATGTGTCATTACAGGGGGGTTTAAAAGGGACAGTAGGGATGGCCTCATGTAAAGTGGAAGGGAAGCGCTGTTCAAGCTTTTTAAGGTGGGACAGTGCGCTTGCTATTTGAAGTTAAGAAAAACTTTCCTTTGTTCATTTTCAGTGAGAAGGGTAAGAGGGTCACTCACTTGAACGTGATGCATTTTTGTTACAAGATGGTGGTGTTCAGGTGCCCCTGTAATGAGAACCATTGTTGGAATCCTGCCTCTTTTGTGCTCAATGGTGCTAATGGCACAAGGATAAACAATCTAGCAGTTGCAGGAGTATTGAGTCTCTCAACTGCTAATAAAGATTTTAGGGATATAAACTATAAGTTGAGTTTCTAATTATTATAACTTTTAAAAATAATAAAAATGGGGATTAAAGTGATCCCCCATTAAAATATCATCTCCCATATATAATTTAATTTGAGGCTATAAACAAGAGGATAAAGAGATTCACCATAAGCGAAGATGTCAGACAATTACAACTCTGATATTGTAGTAAGAGTGCTTTGGTTCATAATATGGACGAAATCGGCCAAAAGTCCCTGGACGATGCTTGGTGGAACACTTTAAATTGGGGCAATACATTTATTAATATTTCTTATTCAAATAGCACGAGATTAAGTAGTCAGATTGCTCTAACCAAGCAGCAGAATAAAGGAACCCATCAAAGGTTTCCCTCATTCCATAAATAATTTAGCTAAACCGCCTTCGTGGGGACCACCCCCTTTTATAGCCTCAGAGGGGGTCCCCACAGATGTAAAAATCCTCCTCAATGATGATTGGTTCCAGTATATCAAATCCTTACCTAACGGACTGGTCCTACCTACTATTGACCCTTCTGTGACCATTCCATTAAAGCAAAGCGAGGTTCAAGAGATACTATAGGTTAAAGCCTCATATTTCTTAATTTGGATGTTTGTAGCTTTTACCAAATTTTTGTCCATATCACTTCAAACCTCGAATTGTTTAAATTTTTAATTTAATTTTATTTGAGGTGGGCTAACCTAGGGACAATACCGCACCAATGAGGGGAAGTAAAGAAAATGGGAAAGGAGGATAAAACCCAGAAAACCTCCATGCGCGGCATATGATAGGCCAGGAACTCCATGGACCGCCTTTGCTATTTGCTATCTCGGTTTGGGGCATTGGTGCACAACGCCAACACAGTCATAATTGTCCCCTGCCCAAAGTTCACTACTGGGATCAAACTTGGGGAGGCAGCAGTAGAGGTCCCTATTCTACCACTGGGGTATCCTCCCCTGAATTGTTTACTAAACAGCAACAGATTAATAGGGTGCTTCTTTTACCCCATTGCTGATACTAATAAAAAAACTCTATAAAACACTTTTTTTCCCTATTTGAGAATTTTTTAGTTTCTTATAATTTAAATAAAAAACCTGATAATAATTATCCTGCAGTTGAGAAACCTATTTCTCCTGTCAATGATTGTGGTAACTCAGGTGTAAAATGCACCAGCAAACAAACCAAAGGCCTAAATTCCCAAAACTGGTACTCACTACAGGGGGCCCTGTACATCACAAATTTCCTATTAAAAAAATGTCAACGGTACTTGAACCTAGGTCATCAGCTATTAAACTACAGCTAGCTATTGCGTTGCCATGCCCTAAAAAGCTTGAACATCACTCTTCCCAAGGTTCTTATGAGGATTCTATCATCTATAAACCCTCTCTTCAAGATAAGCTTAACCCTGGTAAGGGTGTATTGCCTCTTTCTTGTTTGTATATAAATCCGTTATGGATGGAGCAATAGACCAGCAGAAAATCTGGTATATCCTCCCCTGCTTAAGTCTTGTGACTCAGGAGATAATGGTCCCACCATGGCCACCCTCAGTTCCTGGGAGGAGATTAAACAAACCCTCATTGATGAATTTGGTTCCACACAGAGTATATAATGGCGAAAACAGGCCTTTATGTGCCTTAGTTTGCAAGAGGAGGAATTGATCCCCTCTTTTGTTGAGTGATTTTATAGTGAAGCTCACCCTCTGATGCTGGCAAACATGTTACCTCTAGATGACGCCATAGCTGCTATTTTGGCTGGTTTAACGCATCATCCCTCTTTGGCGCTGCATATCTCCTTAATCAAGCGCACCTTCGAAAAATGTACGGGATATCAAAGAGGCTCTGCTATTGGTAGCTAATAGCTATGAACTTGACCATATGCGAGTATCTCTGAGGCAAGCATCTACTCCGACTAATTTAGCCTCTACTACGGCTGTTTTCCTCTGGAAACCTGCTTCTGTGGAGTTGCCATCAAAAAATGCTTTTCTTTCCCATAAAGATAGTCAGATGATTATGGCCGTGATGGGGTAGTGCCCCCTTCGTTTTCAGCCAAAAAACCCAGTTGGTGGAGGCAGTCACCCTTTTGCCTTGCCCATCTTATTCTCCATAGCGGCCTTCCCAAGTAGTTCCAAAGCTTGCTCCAAAGCCTAAACCCCTTTCTCAAGTGCTTATCGCCCCCACTAACCATGGGTTAAATTAAAAGGTCACAAAAGCTAAACCTCCTGTTTCACAAGAGCACACAGCCACTGATTGATCTAAAGCTAGTTTAGTTAAAGCATCCACCTCCACAACACTATTTATCTTAACCTCTCATCCAGTTAACTCTAGTCTGAAACCACTCTCCATGAGGAAGCACAAACCTCCTACTTTGAAGGTCAAAAATCAAGCTGTGACAATTTCAACGCCTCCCCAAAAAGTTAATAAGGTGATGGAGTAACCCTTTATGGGCTTTTTAACATTCATTGATAACCCCTCTAATGATGAATCTGAGGGGTGGCGAAGATACGGGTCATCATATTTTAGGAGCACCAGGTGAAGTGGAGGTAACCAGCCAATTGAACCTGGAGAGAGTGGATTGGGCTAAAATATTCTGTCAAATTTATCTCCAGCAAGGGTTGAGGGGCCTTGAGATTATTGACACTGCCAGTGACACTGACCAGCTCATTGTCACATTTATCCGATCTACCCAGTGTTTTCATACCCTGCAGGTAATCCAAGAAAAATATCCTGAAACTTTTAAACAAACAGCCACTACTCTCCATCTAAAGAAGGTCTTAACTCTTCCCCCAACTTGGGTGGAACTTTAACCAAAGTGAAGGCTGTTGTTAATGGAGTGCAGGTTAGGGCTATCCTTAACACTGGGTCCACAGTAAACGTTGTGTCAACAAAACTAGTAAAAAAATTAAGCTGGCCCTGACCTATCTCTAACTCTTTGATAAAAGACTAATAACAAGAGTAAGAAAACCCCATTTTACACAGTTTCAATATTTTCAGAGTTTAGCTCTTTCCGCTTGGCATAACTTTCTGAGCAAATATACAGAAAACAAGAAAGTAATTTAAATCTCTCAACATAGTTTCGCTCCAATGCCCTCAGATTCTCTGCCAGCTGCTCCAGTGTGGGGCAGCAGCAAAACTCCTCCCACCGTTTTCCATCTGGCAGAAAAACGCACTTGGACTGGGTTGCCCAGTCATATCAAACCCCTGGGACAATTTGTTCCTCCCAAGGATTTTGAATCCCACCTTGCTTGTACCCGAGCAGTACCTCACTGCCCCTGGTGCTCCCTCAGAGCAACATGCACTAAAGCCTAAGGGTCAACTATGGAAAAATCTTCCCATACCATGATCAAGCCATTATCAAAATGGTACAAAAAGTGATGATTCCCGCCAGTTTTATTGATTTCCACACCTATAAGGGGTATTTCGACCTCAGCTTCACCTGTGAAGCCAACGCCACCACTGCGGCAACTGTACCCCTGGTATTCCAGGGTACCCCTCTTCCCACAATTTGGATCCAGCTCCCAGCGGATACCACTTTGGTGGTCCAGTTTGCTGGTTTGCCCACCCACCTCCCCCTACAGTGCTCCACCAGGAGCTGATAGACGGTTTAGCAGCCTATGGATCCAACCCCATCTTACAATTTGTGGCCCCAAATGGGGCCACACTCCTCTCTGGGCCTCAGGTGTATGCCACAATCAGCCCTGAATTTAGTAAAATTGCTGTTTCAATTCCCCTCACTCCATCATTCCTTCTGTCCCCGACCATCCATTTTGGGCCTGCATCAAGGGTGGGTGGACGATCTTCCCATCCTGTTTCAAGTTGGACCACTCAAAATGCAAGTGCCCATCCTTAGTCACTTCAGATGGATCAGATTTTTCGCCTGCCAACCCCCAATCTGCCACCCATCCCACGCCAGTTCTGGCATGGGGTATGATCCTACCTCCCCCTCCCCCAAAGCCTGTTGCTGCAGCTGCACCTGCAGCCACCAATCAGCCTCCTCCTCACCCTAGTGTCACAAACGCTCCACCCAATCAAGCACAGGATTGGACCCCAGTTTGATCCCATGCATCCTCCAAATAATCAACCAATCCTCAACCATACGTTGATTCCCCAATTTAATTCAACCAGAACCCATGGGAGTTATTGGATGAAATTGACAAAATAGGTAATCATTGAAGAACCATCTCTGCAAGTTGACCAGTTCTGTAATGCAGAATGGGACGCAGAATTCCCCCTTGCTTATATTCCCTACAGCCAAATGTTGAATCATTCTACAGCGACCACTAGTTTACAGTAGAAGCAGCTGCCACACCAGATTGTCATCTCCTCCACAAAGCTGCTACTAAATCAGTAGCGATGCTCACAAGAGGAATTTCACCTCCTGTTATCCCCATAAATCTTACTCCAAAAAGTAATATTAATATGAATCAATTGCACATAAATGTCAATGATGCTATCCAGAACGTGGTAACTGTAGCATGAAATCAAAAGCTAAGATTACCTGAACCAACCTTGCCACATTCATTAAACTACCTGATGCCCGCATTAGAGCAAAAAAGCTTTAGCTGCATATCACTGCCATTTTTGTAGTTGGCAATTTTTTGGAAGTACTGATCATTAGAGATATTGAACCACATGTAGATGATGCCCTAATGCCCTTGCTATCTGACTTGACATGCACCCTACTCTGGGATGAGGAAGCTGCTTCCAAAGATGAGCCTCCTGATCCCCCTCCCCTTCCGCCATGGAGGGATAAGCGGTCTCCACTGCCCACCTTGTTGGTTGTTTCGTTTGGTGAGTTTTATTCAATCCGCTCATTTGGGCGTTTTGTTTGAATCAATAAGTTGTGTTAGCTTTAGTTTTTAGTTAGGTAATGTCTCTCCCCTGGTCAGCTTACCTCGGTTAAATAAATAAAAGCTCGCCCTGACCTCAACTACACCCAAGGGTTTGGGACTTCAGGGCCAAACAGCACTCATGCCACTGAAACCTACTCTTCTTGCCCATTCGTTTTGGGAAGCTCCTCTTGTTGGCCTCAGCGGTTACCTTAGCCAACTATACCTATGATTTACTTATTGATACCCAGTTTATGCTTGAATTTGAAGAGGTTACTAACTTGAAGCAGGGCTATCTCTCCCTGTTTAACTACGAGATCCCTCTGATTTTGACCAATGAAGATCTTAATAGAAAAGAATACGCTTGCACCATTGAGTATTCCTCTTCAGCCTTATCATTACACTACACAACGGCGGGGTGGAATACAAAGAAGCTGCCCAAATCAGTGGACGCCCTAGAGGGTATCTTTTTCTATGCATCCAAAGAAGTAGTAATTAAGGCGGGTGAACAAAGGGCAGTTGCCACTAAAATTACCCTACAAATCCTCCACAACTGCTTATTGCATTTAACCAGCGTTGAGGGTGTTAGTCCCTTAGAGCCCAGAGTATTGCCAGGCTTATTGGGCCCAGACTATCAGTGACCCATTAATCTTTTGCCGGGAATCTTATCCCACAAGATCTGGTCATAAAAAATCACCAAGTGATTGGAAGAGGCCTGTTGATACCCATTGAGGACATCATGAAAGTCCACAGTATTGGGTCTATGGCAGATATGGGCTTACTCACTGACCAGTCAATTTGTACTTTGCCTACTATCCTATCTCTGATGATATAACCCCTGAAGAGCTTAATAAAGTTCATAGTTTATTTGAGTCCTATAGTGATATCTTCTCTAAATCTGATAAGACTACGGGCATATGAGGGGTTGGACGCATATCATTGATGTTAGGGATGCTTGTCTAATCCGATCTAAACCCTACCATAAATCAAAATTTGAGGAGTTACCGATGCATATGAAGCTGAAACAGTCGTTGGACGCTGGCTTTCTGGTGCCATCCCAAAGCCCTTGGTCATCCCCTCTTCTACTTATAAAGAAGAAAAATGGAGGTCATCAGGTAGTTATGGACTACCATAAGCTTAACAACTTCACTAAGAAGGACAGCTACCCTATCCCCCATATTGGTGATGCTCTGGCTCAACTCTCTGCTGCCAAGTTCTTTTCTGCCATGTACTTGGCTAGTGAGTATAGGCAGATTATCTTTCACCACAGGATCAGGAAAAGTGCGCCCTTATCTGTAGTAAGGGTTTGTTCCAACCCACACAGTTACCCCATAGGTTATGCAAAGAACCTGTCACTTTTCAGCAGGCAATGGATCATATTCTTCAGGATCTCAATCTGAGCTGTGTGATTGTCTATCTCGATGACATCACAGTATTCTCTAAGACCTTCAATGAGCACCTCACGCATCTGAAGGAAGTTTTCAACACTTGCGGGCATCCAACATAAAGCTAAAACTCTTCAAATGAACCTTCTTCCAGAAGAAGTTGGTTTTCCTTGGGCACGCTACCTCTCAAAATGGGATACAATACCTCCAAGAAAAGGTGGAAGCGATATATAAAATTCATGAGCCCAAAACCCTTCATTATATGTAGGTATTTTTTGGCATAATGGGGTACTACCATCAAATAATAACTTAATTCGCCCAGCTTAGTGAGCCCCTCAGCCACCTCTTGGCTAAAAACTCTCCGTTCCATTGGGGTGCCAAACAATAAACTGCAGAGACCTTGAAGGAGCTATTGCAACAAAGGCCAATCGCCACCACCCTGACTTTGGCAAGCCCTTTATGCTGTTTATGGATGCCTCATATTACGCCATTAGAACTATCCTGGTTCAATTGGATGGGCATGGAGTCGATCATCACATGTCATACTTCAGCAAGTCACTATCAAAGGCTGAACGCAAATACAGCGTCACTGAGAAGGAGTGCCTTGTGGTCCTGCTCACTATGAAGTACTACCATCCCTTTCTATATGGGACTTCCTTCAAAGTAGTTACTGACCATGCATCCTTAAAATGTTTGCAGAATATTAAGGGCCCCACTGGACGGTTGGCTCACTGGGCTTTGAAGCTCAAGCATCAAAACATGACAATTGAGCACCAAGTGGGAACATGCTATATGAATGTTGATGGGTTAACGCGGCCGCCTGTCCTTCACTTAGACATTATTGAAGTTGAAAGGTTGCATGACTTTTTAATGATTCCAAATGCGTGGGGTGATAAAGATAAATACATACAGAAAATGCTAGCTTGGCATTCCTGAATGTCATGTGAACATGACATAATAGTGGGAACCAACCCCAAAGATAAGGCTGGGCGCTTGGAGGCCCAAAAGGTGAAGCTCCAGGGCCTCTCAGACCTGAAGCACACCCTGGACCAGCGCTAGGTAAGGGAAAAATATTCCCAGGTTGGTCCTAGTGGAGTGTTAAGTGCCCAGCCCTTGACGTCAAGCCAGGCGTTAAAACGAACGATTTACTGAATGAACACGATGGTTCAATTCTGTTAGTCGAGGAGCGGGGTTTCAAAACTCATTCTATTTTCGAAATAACGCGCTCAGAATAAATCCAACTTCAATCAATCACTCGAGTGAAGTCAGTTTTGGCCTATTCCATTAACTTGGATGGCAGTATCGCCTTATTGGTGAATCAGTGCTTGGGCCCACTGTGGCATTAAACCTATTTCCCCAGTCAAGTTTAAATATGTTTTCCCTGACCAACAGTCCTTGTTGGTCAACTTCCTAAAATAAATCTATACCCCGTTTTAAAGTCATTTTATTTTATGATGTTCAGAACGCTCCTGTGCATTAACCTCTTCAAGGAGGTCTCAAATTCCATTACACTTGCCATTGCAAGTACCATTCTGCTCTCCCCTCATGCACCGTTTGTCCGCCCAGGATCCCTCCAACCTGGGCCGCTAAACCCCGTCCAATATGTGCACCTCGTCGCCCTTATATGGGGTTTTAATAAAATTTGCAATTTTATGCCTCAGCGATTATTGCTCCAGCACCCTCTGCTGGGCTTTAATCCCTCTGGCACTAAAAGCTAGTTACCTGGCGTTGGGCCTGTGCACCGAGCACTGCCACGCTGGGAACTGGAGAGTTATAGACACTCTCCTAACACTGTAACACCAAGGCAGAAAGTGGGAAGTTGTATAAGAAAGTAGGGGTGAATTAGTTGTCTTATCTCTAACCATCATCTTGAGTACCCATGATCTTGGAGTCCTATATCATTCTAGGTTATAGCGGAGTAAAAAAACCTATGAGTGGGTAAAAGAGCGATACTACTGGGAGATCATCATGGAGACCATAACTGAAGTCGTAATTGCCTGTCTGACCTGTAAATAGCAATCCAGCTACAAGACCCGGTATCAGTACCAACCCATTATGCCTCAACAACCCTTTCACACCATAATTCTAGATGTGGTAGGCCCTTTACCCCAGACTACGGGAAATATGTACACCTTAGTAGGCATAGACCACTTTACCAAGTGGGTTGAGGCCGTAGCTCTTCCTGCTCAAACTGCCAAAGCCACGGCCACTTTTCTTCATCAAAATATATTCAACCGGCATGGCTGTCCCCAGGTCCTACTTTGTAACAATGGAAAAAACTTTACCTCCAGAGTGGTGAAGATCCTCGCTACCTCCATGGAAACACAGCAGCTTTTCTTAGCCCCCTATTAACCCTCAACAAATGGTACCATGGAAAGAGCCAATGGGACCCTGGTCTCTATTTTATGAAAAATGGCCACTTCAGATCCTCTTCACTGGTATCTTTACTTACCCAGTGCCCTCATGGCCTACCATATCAGCTATCATCAGATCCTGAAAATGTCGCCTTTCCACATGTTGTATAATTGAGAACCTGTGGTGCCTGCATTATTAAAAGAAAATTTTTCTCTGATAGAACTAATCCTGAGAAAGCTATGAAGAAGTTGCCCAGCAAATCATCCTGTTACAATCAGAGGCTATGATTAACTGGAAAAAAACTTTTACCAAAGAGTTATAAGCCACTAATAAGAACCAGCCCCCTCTACCTACCTTCCAAGTGTCAGATTTAGTGCTATACTACCATAATTGCATCACTCCCAGAAATGAGAAGCTCGGGTCTATCTGAGAAAGGCCTTTTTGTTATCACTTAAAAGCGAGAGAATAAGTACTCTAGCAAATTTCTGGCTACTGGATTATCATTAACTGTGTCCCTGGCTGTAACAATCGAGTTTATCTTGATTGTTGCATTTTGACTCGGATTCAGATTTTCTGAATCTGAGTCAATCTGTTTTTAATTACTTTTGGTTTGATCGTTTTGGGCGCTGGGTTGTGCCTCGCCCAAGTTGTAGATTAGGCTTGTGAGAGCCTATCAATGATTTGGGCGAGGCCCCAAAGGGCAGCCTTTATAAGGTGTGCCTGCCCATTCCAAAGTTTACTTCAGAATTTTTTACCCCTAGCTTTCCTTTCCTGGGAAGCAATGTTGGTTGCTCCCCAGATGAGCTCTGGTCGGCGGGCCCTTTTTATATCCATAATAAAAATAAAGGTTGTTTCAGGGTTAGCATACCTCACTTACCTGTTGGTCTTTTTGGGCATCTATTTTGAGGAGCTTTCACATGGTTTGGTCAGACCAACCACTATTCAACCCTTGCATAACCAACTCAAAGTAGACAGTGTTTGGCTCTGTCAGTGCCCCAAACCTCTTCCTACTCAGTTAAGCTAATTTGGTTGCTTTTCAGTGCACCAAAGAATTATTTATTTTATGGCGGTCATAAATTGGGATTTTCTGATTGTGACAATGGCTGATTCTTGCGCCTTTACTATTCCCCTAACACTCTTGAAAGGTAATGTCAGACAATTACAAGTCTGATATTGTAGTAAGGTGCTTTGGTTACTTTTCCTTCTCGTTGCAAACACTTTTGCAACCTATTCAATTCAAGACTAAATCTAGTTTGATAATCTCACAGAGGAGATTAGTCTGCGCCCATGTCAGGGAGCAGTTGGGAAAGCAAGGTAAGAGGAGCAGGCGGAAGGCCCGCGGCCTCCAACGTTCAAAAACGCCCTGGAGAATCCGGCGGAATAGACAAAAATTTCAAAAAAACCAGCGGTCAAAATTTCCCTGGAGATACTCACGTGGCAAGCACGATGCAACCAGTACATCAACATGCCACACTCCCAGCCACTTTTGTCGGTGGAATTTGGAGTCTGTGTGTATATGGACATCCAAAAAACGGCCATATGGGAAAAATTCTGTGAAGATGTACACAAAATTTTCCCAACCACAGTGAACATTGAACCTCACTCCATGTCACGCGGTTGGCTGGACCTAGGTTTCAAATACAAAATAGCAGCAGATGAGGCTGCAGCGGTGCGCATAGTGGTTGACCTCCCCGAAGGGCAATGGGTCGTCAAAACCAAATACACCAGATGGACAAAATCAAACCAAATTTTCCTCACGTTTGACTTTTTGCCTACTACGGTAAAATGTGACATTTTAGAGCAACACCTGAAAGATGGTCTCGCTGTATACAGCAAAATACAATCTTTTGAAATGCAATGCTTCACGCTGATGCCACACCTGTGCACCGGCAAAGCCATTGCAGTTCTGACCCCAACTGAGGAGATCGCAAAGGACCTAACCCAGATCCCGCACTCCACTTTTATTGATATTGTAGGGCATACCACCCACTTATTTCGGGTGACTGTGGATAGCGCGCCCCCCATTTGCACCCACTGTGACACATTCAGCCATAAGGCGCACACATGCCCCATCAATGAGGGCGTCACATTCCAAGAGCACCCCTCAGTGGCTATGACCAATGGGTAGGCTCAATATGAACCAACCACCAGTACCAAAGAGGCTTTCCCATGGGGAGCATAAGGCTGCTACCTACTGGTAAAACCTATTTCCCCGCAGGAGCGGAAGAAGGCCAAGCAGGCCCATAAGGCCGCGGCCAAGGAAGCGGCCAAGGCCACCACCACCATCCCACACTCACAACGCCAGGAGGACATGGAGACCTTCACGGTGGAAGTGACTCAGGAATCCATCAACCAATCAGATTGGGAAGCCCATGCCAAGCGGGCCACTCAATCTAAGGATCTGATGGGAGATTTGATCTCACCTAATCGCTGCACCCAAGCTCCAGTCAAAACTGACTTGGGACCTATCCCAACTGAAAATTTTTTTTTGACCCACTTGACGGTGCTCCAAACTCATCCGCACCGCAAAAAATTCATCGGACGTCGGGAAAACAAAAAGCAAAGGCCAAAGCCAATGTGACTCTTTCCGCAAAGATTAACAAAAACTCTGATAGCATTGCTGCTAACACCTGCACTGCTGTGAAAGCCTGTGGGGACCTTGAAGAGGCTGGTGGGCCTGGGGGCCCACCCCTCACACCTAAGGTGCGATGGGGGAAACCTTCACTCTAGGGATGTTGAATATTGCCGGACTCAAGGCCTCCCCGTCCCAGGCTAGGAAACTGAGTTTTTACAACATAATTTACCTGTGGATATCCTGGCCATCCAGGAGTCCCACTGTCCATGAGGTTCCGAGGAAGCTTGGAAAACAATGCTCCTCCCATCCCTATCCTTTTGGTCAAATTACTGTGGTGTGCTAATTCAGAAAAATAATTTTTTCAAATTCACATCCTCAGAAACATTCCTAAATGGCTGAGTGCTCATCGTCACCTTCTCATGGGCCAATGTTACACATGCAATTGTCAACATCTATGCCCCAAATGGTGCACACGAGCGTCAGGAATTTTTCTCATTGGTCAAATCCCTCTGCTACCCCCTGATTCTTTCCTAGTTGGTGACATGAACTGTTGGCTAACCTCACCAACGGACTGGTGGCCTCCCTCACCCCACACCCCACAGGGTCACATAGAACTACGCGTTCTAAAAGCCACCCTTGGGTTAATGGATGCGCTGCTGTGACATGCACCACTGCTCGAAAACATGATGCATCCCCACATCCACAATGGCCAATTAAGGTCCATGACCCGCATTGACCTTATTCTAACGCTGGAAAAGTTCAAACCCCACATCTCCCACTTCAAAAAACAAGAATGGAATTCTCTGACCACCGACTGGTCTCAATAACCTACCACTTACCCGTCACAGTTGCAAAGGCCCCACATTGGTGCAAAATCCGCCCCCGAGCTTGCATCACCAGGATTTTCCATGTGGGTGGAAGAGGCAACTTTGGCAAAATCGTTTGTTGCACCGTTTTGCGTGGACTCCATTTCCACATGGGCAACTTTCAAAGAGGACACCATCCGCCACTATCGCCATCTCTCCTCCAGATTCTCATGAGCCACATCAGCGGTTATCTCGCACACTCTGGCGGAATTGGCCCACTTGGAGTCCAACATTCCAGCCACAGGATACAGCCCTGCATGGGGCTGGAAGTGGGCAGAGGCAGCCGCCCACCTCAACGCACTCAAAAGGCAACACAAACATTGGGTTTATGTCCAATACAGGGCCACACGCATCACTAAAGGCAACAAGTGCACCGCATACTTCTTTAAATAAATTTATCGTACCATGCCAGAGTGTGGCCTGCACACAGGTGCGAAGATCGGATAATTCCATTGCAGACACACTGGCCAAAGTGGCAATCGAAATGCAAAAATATTACTCCAAGTTATACCGAGCTAAACCAATTCAGCCAGCCAAAATGGCAGATTTTCTTCAACCAAGCTCATATCCGCACCATTTTCTGATACCCAGAAATAATGAATTTAATTACTCTGAACGAATTATGGACAGCCATTTGCGGTGTCAAACCGAAAATGCCCAGGCCCAGATGGCATTCCATATAAGTTCTATAAAAAATATTTCAAATATATATCCCCATTGCTGCTAGCCTCACTTAACCAAAGCCTGTTGGAAACGCGCCTCCTACCAGGAGGACATGAGGCCTTTACTGTCACATTCTTCAAGAAAGGGGATAAGCTTGACTTAGCCAACTGGAGCCCCATTTCTCTAACAAACACAGACACCAAAATTTAAACAAAAATCATGGCTAACCATTTAGGGACTGTAGCATCTGCCACCATCTCCCCAGAACAATTTGGTTTCATCCCCAGAAGGTCGATTTGGGATAACGTGCACTTCGTGGCTAATGCATGTCAGTACACAGCCTCTGGGGCACTGGTATTCTTGGACCAACAAAAGGCCTACGATAGAGTAAACTGGGAATACCTAAGGGCCTGCCTCCATCAATTCCGCCTACCCCCCCGCTTCATAAACTGGGTAATGCTGCTCACGGAATCTGTGACAATGGCAGTGCGTGGCCCAGGCTTCCTAACGGAAGTAGTCCGCCCTCAAAGGGGCTTGCGACAAGGAGACCCCCTCAGCCCACTCTTATACAACTTCAGCCTTGACCCACTACTGCAAAATGTGAATGCCCAACTCACTGGGGTCCATGTGCCAGGCCAAACCCCAGTCAAGATGATGGCATTTGCAGATGATTGCGTGGTGGGGGTGTCTAATAACAAAGATGCACGCGCGCTTGAAGCCCTCATCCAGGAATATTCCCGGGTAAGCAACGCGGCACTTGACGCCTCCAAAACCGGAAATCATCCTCTTTGGTCAGTTTCAGAACTGCTGGGCCCCAGCAATTAGTTCCCAACCTGGCCCATCTGCTCGCCCACGTCCACGCCTTACTAACTCAACACACACCGCTCCACTGGTGCTCCCCTTTATGCCACATCCTACCATAAGACCGGTGCGCCATCTGGGCGTGTGGATGGAGGCAGGCGGATATGCGTCAGCAGTAATGGAGTGCCATATACTGGACAACGTGACGAAGCGAATTGCCTCTCTCAGAGCCCACCCTACTACACTCACTGGCAGGGTTGTTCTTGCCAACTCTATGCTCCTATCCAAAGTCTGGTTTGGAGCCCACGCCATCCCCTTCTCCCCAAGCTTCTTCAAATCCCTGTATGCTTTACTGCAAGGATGGCTTTGGTCAGGCCACCCTCCACAGTACGGCTAGAGGTCATGTTTGGCCCTCATCATCATGGTGGCATGGGCTTGCTTGACTTCAAAGCCCATGCTACCAAGATCCTGGGCACCTGGATCGCGGCCGTCACCGCTCCTACACTCCCATCCTAACACTGGTCCCGCGGGGCTCACTCCAACTTCTCCTGAGCCTTGGGCCTCAACAATCCATTAAACCCCCACTCCCTGATGAAATACCTCGCATCACACACATCGGCCATAGGTCCTCACGGGACTAAAACCCACTACAAACGAATCCTACTCTCCATGCGAAGCGCAGAGTGGATAATTTTATTAGCGGACATACAACCTGAAGAGGCCGCCCCTCTCCTCAGTTCACACAAGAGGTACAGGGGCTACCCATCCATGATGGCGTGATCCCCATTCGACCCCATGTCCTATCCAGGGTGGACTATCTGGACATGATGGACATCCCTTATTCTACTGAGACCCACAAGACTATCTGGAAATACGCACACCATCCTCTGTTGCAGCCTCAAGTACGCTCCCATGCGTGGCGCTGCCTGAGGCGGGTGTATCGTACATCTGAGCGCTCTAACGCTTTACACTCATCCTGTGTCGTGTGCGGCCAGTATGGAACGCTGTTCCACCGCCTGGAGAAGTGCGCCACCTCTAAAGTGATATGGCGCGAAGTTCAACGTCTGCTGGGCCAAATCAAACGCATCCCTTCAGTCTGTCAAGAGATATGTTTGCTTCATCAATGGCCTCCCCCTTTCACCCTCCCTCCGTGCTCTGGTGGTTGCAATCGCCATGTGGACTATCCACACGATTGTCTTGGATGCCATCGATGGCTCCATCCCCACCCTCCCAGAAGCTGTCCACAGATTCCGGTCTCATTTGGTGGACCACTTTCAAGTGTGGATGTTTGGATACCTTCCACCGCGTCACCGACAGCTGGTCTCCTCCTGGTTCCCAGTCTGGTTCATCAAATCAGACCCCTTCCTCCACACGTGCTCAATAGTGGCTACGGCCTCTTCACACGTTCCCTCCCCTCCCTATAAGTGGCGTTCCCGCTGGCAACAAGAGATAGCATCGCTTCTCTGGGGTGCCTCCCTCTGGTACTAAGTTTGTCTTTCCTGAGTCATATTAGGAAGTGTCTGTCCCATGGTCAGCCTTCCCCGCAATAAATTAAAATTAAAGTAAGAGTGCTTTGGTTCATAATATGGACAAAATCGGCCAAAATTCCCTGGACGATGCTTGGTGGAAAACTTTGAATTGGGGCAATACATTTATTAATATTTCTTGGTCAATTAGCACGAGATTAAGTAGTCAGATTGCTCTAACCAAGCAGCAGAGTAAAGGAACCCATCTAAGGTTTCCCCTCATTCCATAAATAATTTAGTTAAACCACCTACGCGGGGACCACCCCTTTTTATAGCCTCAGAGGGGGTCCCCACAGATGTAAAAATCTTCCTCAATGGTAATTGGTTCCAGTATATCAAATCCTTACCTAACGGACTAGTCCTACCTACTATTGACCCTTCCGTGACCATTCCATTGAAGCAAAGTGAGTTTCAAGAGAGACTATAGGTTGAAACCTCATATTTCCTAATTTGGATGTTCATAGCTTATACTGAAATCTTTGGCCATCTCACTTCAAGCCTCAAATTGGTAAATACAAGTAGCAACAAATTATTAGGGTTCTTCTTTTACCCTGTCGCCAATACTAATAAAAAACTCTATAAAATGCTTCTTTTTTTCCCTATTTAAAAATTTTTAGTTTCTTATAAGTTAAATAAAAAGCCCTGATAACAATTATCTTGCAGTTGAGAAACCTATTTCTCCTGCCAATAATTGTGGTAATTCAGGTGTAAAATGCACCAGCGAGCAACCCAAAGGCCTGAATTCCCACAGGAGGCTAACTCAATTAGGGGATATGACAAATTGACCTATTGGAGCTCTTGAGAATCCCCTCTCCTTGACTTGACTTTAGATGGTGGGTGGATAGCAGGTAGGAAGAACCCATGGGGTAAAGATTTAATATAGTTATTTCAATCAAACCTCTCAAAATTATTTAACCTCATATACCCCATTAAGTTCTATAAGAGGGGATGTTTCCTCTTAGAAATATAAACTAAAATGCAGGTGTGACGTGGGTGGACCTCTGAATGACTCCACTGCTTCTGCCATGTGTTCAGCATAACCATTTATACCAACAGCAAGGCTGTTTGTTGGATTTTGAGCTGTGAAAAAAGGCTCACTGGTGCGGTAACCTTGAATCCAACAATATAGGTGAGGAACTTGTCTCATCAGTTATATGAACGAAAGAAAATTAAGTAAATACTAATGCGGTTTTTGTTTTATGGTTTTTTATTATGTGCCACGCGGGGGGTAAAAAGAATCCTATATAATAAATCAATGATAGTAATTAAAGCGTCGAGGCTTGACCCCCCCTTGGGTTGGGACCATCTAGTACTAAAAAAGCGTCGAGGCTTGACGTTCAGGTAGCTTGGGAAATTCCAAATTAGGAAAATGTGATTTTAGCCTACAAAGCTCAGAAAACTCACTTCTCTTAGGTGGAACGAAGCTTGGGGAATAAGGCTTAGCCAAGATGTAACCATGGGGTAACGATTTTATATTTCAGCCAATCCCCATTGGATAAAATTCTTACACCTTGGGGGACTTCCACTAACCCTATAAAAGGGGTGGCCCCCACATAGGTGCTTGAGCGGACCTGGCCATGGCTGGGGGATTACCATCCAATGGACGCCCCATAGTCCACTTCATGGTTGGAGTAATCTGACTGATAGATAATAGTCTAGTTGCCCGTAGAGAAACAAAATCATGTTACCCCAATTTGCGGGGTTCCACTGAGAATCAGCCAGGGTCTTTTTGGCTGATGAAATTGTCATTTAAATTAATATTGATCTCATTATTATCAGGGACTTGCAAATGTCTGACATTTCTACTAACTGGTAAGTTTGCCCCAAAACATTCTTATCATGAAGTCTGCAGGGCAAATATCTGACATCGCCCCCCTCAAGAACGTTGGGGGGAGAATAAGGCCATAGGAAGTGGTCATGTACCCAATTAATGGTGACTCCAGAAGTGAGAGAATTGATAGATTACTTAACCTCTCGCTTGTAAGTGGCTGAAAATGGCCCTTCCTTGATTGAATCAAGCTTTTCACTTCTAGGAGTGATGTAGTTGTGATAATATAGTATCAAGTCAGCAACTTGGAAGGAAGGGAGAGGGAAACGGAGCTCATTGGCTGCTTCAGCTTCTTTCAGGATCATCTTGGCCAAGTTAGCCATAGCTTCCCCTTGTAGTTAAATAATGTGTTGGGCCAACTTTTTCATGGATTTCTCTGGGTCAGTTCTGTTTGTGAAAATACTTTTGCTAGTAGAGCTGGTACCCCAGGTTCTCAGCCATTCAACACATGGAAAGGGGACATCTTTAGAATGCAGTGATAACTAATTCAATAGGCCATGAGGGCACTGTGTAAATAAAGATCCCAGTATAGATGGTCTGAATTGGCCATTTTGCGGAGTATGGAAACCAGGGTTCCATCAACCCTTTCTACTGCACCATTTGTGGATTGGTTATAGGGGTCCGAGAAGAGCTTGTGCGCTCCCATGGAGGTGGCAAGGAGCTTCACCACTCAAGAGGTAAAGTTTTTCCCAGTATCACATAGGAGGACTTGGGGACATCCATGCTGGGTGAACTTGTATTTGTGTATAAAATGTGGCCGTGGCTTTAGCATCTGAGCGGGGAGAGCTACAGCTTCAACACATTTGGTGAAATGATCAATACCAACTAAGATATAGCGGTTGCCAACTGTGGTCTGAGGGGGAGGACCTACCAAATGCAAATTTATGGTGTGGAAGGTTTGTTGAGGCGTCGGTGGTTGATACTAATATTGGGCCTTGAAGCTGAATTGTTTTTTGCAGGTTAGCCATACATCCAAAAATTCAATTATGGTTTCCAAAATGCCCTCCCAGTAGTATCACTCTTTCACCCACTCATATGTTTTGTGGACTCCGCCATGCCCCATGATTCTGTGAGACTCCAAAATGATAGGAACTCACTCTGACGGCTGGAGATAGGGCAACCAATCTACTCCTACCTTATTATATAACTTCCCATTTATCCACCTTGGTGTTGTGGGAGTGCTTAGTGAGCATTTTTTGTACAGGTTCATCTTCATCAACACATGCATCTGTAGTCATGAGGAGATCATGTAGCCTCTCAGCTTCACTATTATCTAAGTGAAGAACGGTCATCCATGTTAAACCATCTACATTCATGTGGCACGTTCCTGCTCGATGCTCAATAGTCATATCATAATGCTGGAACTTCAGAGCCCAGCGAGCCAAACGCCCCATGGGTCCTTCATATTCTGCAACCACATTAGAGAGACGTGGTCTGTAAACAATTTAAAGGGAGTCCCATATAGGAATAGCCATAGTGTTTGACAGCGAGAAGGACAGCTAAGCACTCCTTTTCTATGACGCTATAGTTACACTCAGCTTTTGAAAGCATTTTGCTAAATTAAGACACAGTTTTATTGACTACATGCTTATCCAATTGAGCCAAGATAGCTCTAACAGCGTAGTCAGAGGCATCCGTGAACAACATGAAAGGTTTGCTGTAGTCAGGGTGGCGGAGTATTGGTCTTTTTATAATAGCGCCTTCAGGGTCTCAAAGGTGGCTTTTTGTTCAGCACCCCCAATGAAGGGGGTATTCTTAGTTAAGAGGCGGACAAGGGGCTCACTGAGCTGAGCAAATTTTTGGGATTAAATGATGGTAATACCCCATCATACTCAAGAATACCTGGATGTCACAAAGGGTTTTGGGCACAGGAATCTTGGATATTGCTTCAACTTTATCTTAAAGTGGTTGTATCCCATCTTGTGAGATAACGTGTCTAAGGAAATCCAGCTTCCTCTGGAAAAGGGTGCATTTAGAAGGCTTTAGTTTGGTATTAGAAGCCCACAAATGTTGAAACACCTCCTTTAGATGTGTGAGGTGTTCATTAAAAGACTTAGAAAAAACTGTGATATCATCAAGATAGACAATGAGACAACTTAATTTTAGATCCTGCAAGTTATGATCCATTGCTTGCTGGAAATTGGCGGGCACGTTGCACAACCCTTGCGGCAGGTGGGCAAATTGGAAAAGACCCTCACTGCAAATAAGAGCACATTTCTCCTGGTTTTGTGGAAAGGTTCATCTGCCAATAACCGCTATCCAGGTCCATGACAGAAAAGTATTTAGACCGAGAAAGTTGGGCCAGAGTGTCATCAATGCGAGGGATATGATAACTATTCCTATTGGTGAGGTTTAATCTGTGATAGTCCATCACTACCCAATGACCTCCATTTTCATTTTTATTATAAAAAAAGTGGGGATGACCAAGGGCTTTGTGACGGCACCAGCAATCCAGCATCCAAATTCTGTTTGAGCTCCGTCCAATCTGTATCTCCTCAACTTTTGATTTGTGGTAGGGCTTGGAGAAAACAGGTTTAGCATCACCAACATCAATTTTATGCATTCACCCCTTCATATGCCCTTAGTCATTGTTGGATTTGGATAAAATGTTGCTGTAGGCATCGAGTAAAGAGTGGACTTTATTCAGCTCATCTGGGGTTAGTTCATCGGAGATCTGAACAGAAGTTAGGTACATATGTAGCGGTTGGCATGTAAGCCCATCTCTGCCATAGACCCAATACAGTAGACTTGCTTGATATCCGCAATGGGTATCAGAAGGCCTCTTCTGATATCCTGATGCTTTTTTACCATCATATCCTTTTTGGTAAGATTCCTCAGCAAAAGGTTAATAGGCTGATGATAGGCGGGGTCTAACACACCTGGCAAAACTCTGGGCTCGAAAGGACTAACTCCATCTATTCTAATGAGGTGCAGTAGGCAATTGTTTGGGATTTGCATGGTAATCTTCGTGCTAACTACCTTTTGTTCCCTAGCCTTAATGACCACCTCTTCAGAAGCATAGAAAGGGATACCCTTCAGGGCATCCACTGAGGGAGACACAGTTTTGTATGCCGTCCTGCTGTGGTATAATGCAGGGATAAAGCGGAGGAGGGATAATCAACTGTGCAAACATAATATTTTTTTATTGAGCTCTTTATTAGATAGAATCAGAGGAACCTTGTAGCTTAGCAGGGAGAGATAACCCTGCTTTAAATTTTAACCCCTTCATATCAAATATAAATTGGGTTCCAATGAGTAAATCATAATTATTTTTGGTCAAAGCCACTGCTGGAGCTTGCAAGAGAAACTTCCCAAACTGTATGGGCAGAGAAGAGTAAGCTCCAATGGCGCGGGTGTTGTTTGGGCCTGCCGCTCCAAACTCTTGAGTGTAGTCAAGGTCAGGGTACAGCTTAATTTTCTTTATGAGCTTAGTTGACACAACGTTCACCGGGGACCCACATCAAGGATAGCTTTAACCTGCAATTATTTACAACGACCTCCACTTTAGTTAAAGTACCACCCAAGGAGGGGGAAGAGCGAGGACCTCTTTTGGATGAAAAGTAAAGGCAAGACATTCTGCAGTTTCAGATATTTCTCCTGGATAGTCTGCAGGGTAAGCACACAAAGGGTAGATTGGAGAAATGTGGCAAAGAGCTGGTCCACATAAATAGAAGTTTCAATAACCTTAAGACCCCTTATCACTTTCTAAAGATAAGTTTGATGAAGGATCTTAGCCCAATTTACTCTCTCTGGGCTAAATTAATCAGATACCCCACTTTACCTGGGGCTCCTAGAACGTAATGGCCAACATCTTCATCACCCCCATCAGACTTGTCATCAGAGGGGTTATCAATGCAGGTTAGGGAGCTCATAGGAGGTGTGGTAGGTTCAAACTTCCCTTATGGGATGATAAGTCCTGGGGTTGTTCCTCCACCTTATTAACTTTTAAGGGAGGCGTCGATACCGCCACAGCTCGAGTTTTGACCTTCAAAGCAGGGGGTTGGTGCTGCTTCAAGGATTTAGTCTTCAGACTAGAGTTATCTTAATGAGAGGTTGAGGAGGCTAGCACCATAGATGTTGATGCTTTATCTTCACCAGCTTTAGGTCAATAAGTGGCTGGGTGCTTTGTTGAAACATGAGCTTTAGCCTTGGTAACCTGTTCATTTAACCTGTTGTTTGTGGCAGCGATTGGGACCTGAGAGAAGGACTTAAGATTGGGAGCTGGCTTTGTAACCACTTGGGAAGGGACGCTCTGAAGAAGATAGGCAAGGCAAAGGGACGAATGCTTTCACCAATTGAGTATCTTGAATTGAAGAAAAGGGGAGCACTGCCCTGTCACAGCCATTACCATATGCTTATCATTATGAGAAGGAGTAGCAGTTTGTGCTGGCAACTCCGCAAGAGCAGGTTTCTAAAGGGTAACAGTTGTAGTAGAAACTAAATTAGTCGTCGTAGATGCTTGATTCAAAAATACTTGTGTAGGGTCAAGCTCATAGATATCATCAATCGCTAATAAGGCCTCCTTGATATCTCATGCAGTTGTGTAAGTGCTCTTTATGGAAGAGAGATGCATTACCAAGCAGGAATTAGGTGCTAGGCCAGCAAAGATAGCTGAAATTTCATCATCAAGGGGAAACATTGCGCAAGCAACAGAAGTTGAGCTTTAGTATAGAAGTGCTCAACAAAAATAGTAATCAATTCTCCCTCTTGCATACTAAGGCACATAAAGGCCTGTTTTTGTCTTTGAAACTCTGCTTGAAGTCAAATTCATCAAGAAGAGCTTGCTTAACCTCTGCTAACTGCAGAGGTTGACCATGGAGGGACCATTATATATTGAGCTAAACAGTTTAAGCAGGGAATAGTGCACTGGATTTTTTGTTGGTCAGTTGCTCCTTCCATCACAGATTCATAAACATAGAGGAAGGAGGAAATACTGCCCTCACCAGGTGTTAACTTGTCTAAAAGAGGGGGTTTTGTATAGCTGGCCGTTGAGATGGGTGCTGCTTGAGCCATTTAAGGCAAGCCATAGCGCTGGCTAGCTGTTAGTTCATAAGTGCTAGCCTAAGGTTAATGTCAGCGGAAAGGCTAGAAGGGTTACCACCCCAACAACCTCCATAATTATAACGTTTTTTGTGGAGTACTGGAGCCCCTGTAGTGAGCACCACTTGTTTTATTTTGGTCTGGTAAAAAAGGCTCGCTGGTGCTGGTAGCCTCAAATCCAACAATATAAGAGAGGAGCTTGTCTCATCAGTAATATGAATTAATAAAAAATAAGTAAATACTAAAGTGGTTTTTTGTTTTAAGGTTTTTTATTATGTGCCATGCGGGGGTAAAAAGAGAATCCTATATAATAAATCAATGATAATATAAAGCGTTGAGGCTTGACGTTTAGATAGCTTGGGGAATTCCAAATTAGTAAAATGTGATTTTAGCCTATTGAAGCTCAGAAAACTAACTTCTCTTAGGTGTAATGAAGGGTGGGGAATTAGGCTTAGCTAAGATGTACCCATGGGGTAACAATTTAATATATTTCAACCAATCCTGTTGGCAAAAAACTTTTCACCTTGGGGACCTCTGCAACCCCTATAAAAGGGGGTGGTTCCCAAATAGGTGCTTGAGTGAACCTGGTCATGGCTGGGGGTAATATCCAATGGATGCCCCATGGTCTGCTTTGTGGTCAAAGTAATCCAAATGTTGGATAATGGTTTAGTTGCTCATAGAGTATTTGAAATCATGTTATCCCAATTTGCAGGGTTCCACTGAGAATTGGCCAGAGTCTTTTGGGTGACAAAATTGTCATTTAAATTAATATAAATCTTATTATTATTAGGGACTTGCAAATATCTGACATTTCCCCTAACTGGCTAAGGTTATCCCAAAACATTTTTATTATGAAGCCTGGAGTGCATATGTCTGACAATGTTTAGCTAAGGAATTAGAGTAGAAGGATTACAACAGCCGGGATTACTCAGCTGAGAACTTAGATAAGAGATTTTACTAATGTTTTGGGGGGACTTGGCCACAGAACATTCTTACCCAGTAAACATGCATTTAATTGTCTAACAAAAGGTTATTAATTATTTTTTGATTTAAATGGTTTAATTAAAAAATAAACTTACTAATGCTCATCTACAATACTTTAAACATGTAACTATGACATCATAGTATTACCCAAATTCTTAACTGATATTCAGCTAAAAGCCATATACATGGCAACATATATATTAAGAAAATAAATATTACTATCATCTGGTAAATTATAACTTTTAGTAACGCTGAGTAAATCAGAAAGTCTTTAGATATAAGCAAGTGTTTGTATGTGTACATGTGTGGAATGCCCATCCAAAACTATGGCATTTAGAGCTTTGAAAATTTTATTTTAGGTGGATAGAGAGGGCTCTGTGTTCATCTTAAAGCAAGTTTCTTAAGTTTTATAGTGAACTAAAAAGTTTTATATATAAGAAGTGAAACTTTTATATGCTTTTAAAAGTAATCTGTATAGTTTTTACAGCTAAGCAGTTTGTTTTTTGATAAAAAGATGGTTTTGCCAAGTGATTGATGATTTGGGTCGATTTAATAGGTTCAATTGGTTTTGTGTGAATGTCTAGTATTTTTTGGCTAATTTATAAGGAGTTTATTACTTCTAAACTTATTATAGCCATCTACCAATATATAAACTAAAAATCAATAATATCTGTTAAATTATACCCACAAATAATGCTGGGTAAACGGGCTATTAAAATGCTATAAATTAAGGATAAATGATAAGATAAATTATCTATAGAATTTTTTTATTAAGCAGACTAGCCAACTCAACCGTGCTTTTCTACAGTATCTATAAAATTTCTGATTTTATAATTTATTAAATTAGATTATATATTATAGATAAACTAAATCATTCAGCCAAATCTAATTGCTCAATCGAATCAACCAAAAACCACCAACCACTCAGCTACACCTAACTGAAATTATCAAAACAACTAATAAATAATCACCCCTCAAAACTAAACTTTATCCTATTGATTTGATCAAAAGTCATCAACCACTCGTCCAAACAAAAAAACCTATTAAATTAATCAAATAACACCAAACTGCTACCCAAAACATCTCTTTAAACTTAAAATCATTGAGTATGCGACATATCTTCCAAACTGCTAATTCAAATTCTACTTAACTTGCCAAAAGTATTTTATTAATTTGGTGAACCAAATTAGGCAGGTTTTTAAAATATTTAAACCTAAAATCTAGATACCCATGCTTCGCTATGGTATTTTGTTTATCAGATGATAAGCTCACATTATAGCCTATAGGCTGTGCCAGCACTACTCTCGAGCCACTCAGACTAACAGCTTTGCTGTTGCCCTCATGGCTGGTGAGCTGATTATCCTAAATACTTAATCTACTTAAACTCTAATTCTGATTTTTGTTGAGTTTCAGGTGGGAAATTTGGTGAATTAGATAATATTCGCCAATTCTCACCCACTCACTTAAATAGATTGAACCCATCAGGCTCAATAATTTCTGATTTGATCTTATTTGCCAATTCTCACCCACTCACCCTAATAGATTAAACTTATTAGACTCAATTAGCTTCAGGTGAGCAATTTGGTGAATTATTCAATGATGTTTGTCAATTCTCACCCACTCACCCAAATAGATTGAACCCATCAGGCTCAATAATTTCAGATTTGATAAGATTTGCCAATTCTCACCCACTCACCCAAATAAATTGACCCTATCAGACTCAAAGGTTTCAGATATCAGTCAGTCAGTATGTCAGTGAAATTTTTTATTAAGTAGGTAGTATAGCGTATATTTCACTGCTCTAATATATATCTGCACATATACAATGTGACAGCTTTATAGATTTTAGTTAAACCAAAAATTTATCCTTTGTGGTCCAGTGGTTAGGATTCTCTCGGGCAGCCAGAAATGAGGATAGCGACCATAAATGCTCGGGGGATGGCAAGCATACAATTGAGGAGGAAGAAGAAGCACCATTTAGTAACTAATATAACATTGACCTAATTTTATTTCAGAAATGCAAGCTGGTAACCAAAAGGAAATGGTGCTGAGCGCAAACTGTGATGCAAAGAACCACCCATGGTCCCACCAATTAGGCTACCAAGCCCTCTGGATGGACCATGTGGCGATTGTCACAAAGGACAAGAAAATAGACCTTGAATTTGTGGGGGAAACTCACGCCAGAAGGATCTTGATTTGACAGCTACAAACAGAGAAACTGGCAAGAGCATACAAGCGGTAGCAGTCTACACCCCACCAAAGCTCCACAAAAACTGTATTTTTGGGAATTCATAGCAGAAGTGCCATCCGAAGCAATGACTGTAATAGCAGGAGACCTGAACTGTTAGATGAATGTGAGCTGGGACACGTTCCCAATGAGAGAACATCTTAACAGAAAGGCTGACAAGATGCTGGATTACCTAGTCAAATTGGGGATATGCCTAACAATTGATGAAGAGGACAAAGACCCAGCCAACTAAATGCAATGGTCATATGATGCCACTGGATCCCCACTGTCAGGATCACATTTAGACTACATCCTAGTGTCATCGGATCCCAAGCTGATGACGTCCAAAGATGAGTTTAGCATAAATACCAAAAGTGACCACATGGTCATCCTCATGGATATTGATCTTAATGAACCCCCAAGGAACTGTAAATGGCAACTGGCACCAGCCATGCTGAGGGATGGGGAATGGCGCTGAAAGATTGACTCTGGACTGGATCAACTGGTAGCATATCTGGACAGCCGCCTGGAGTTAAACCTTCCAGAATGATGGACTCAAATCAAATAGAAAATGAAGCACAATAGCATGAAGTTCAAAAAAGCAACCTCCTACAAGTGAACTGCCACCCAGAAGCAGCTGAAGTCTAAATTAGAAAGGCTGAGGCTCACCTGGAGAGGCAGTGAGGACTGGTAAAGCGAGTACCAAACAACACACAAAAAGTATCAGGCCATATTGATGAAGCAAGACTCTGAGAAATGGACCAATGCGACTTACCAATATCAGAGCCTAGTGAGGACAATGACCAAAAGAGGGTCTGAAACACCTCAAGGAAATTTGAACCAAGGCTAGGGTACGGGAAGTGGAGACAGCGGAATGGGGAGTGTCAACAAACCCTGAAATGATCAAACGTGAGGTTGAGCAAATCTACAGTAATCTATTATGACAATGAGAAATGAGTGAATTGGTGACAAAAACCCTTATTGACCTGGCCAAGCTTGCACTGGGGGGCTGTACGCGGAAGATGCCGCCAAACTATCCACCAAAATATCTAGAAATGAAGTTAAGAGGGCGCTAAAGGAGTTGCCAGGAATGAAAGCACCAGGCCCCAATAATATGTGTGCAGAAATATACAGAATATTCTGCAACTGCATCGCGCCAGAGCTCAAAGCCCTCTTTAACCACTGTTTACTAAATGGCCAGCAAATTCTGGGAGGCCAAGAGACCCAAAGTGTACTCTTGTACAAAAAGGGCCTCCAACGCCAACTTCATAACTGGCGCCCAATTGCACTATCAAACGCCAATTATAAAATGCACACGCTCATACTTTCTAATTGGCTGATGGCAACAGCACCATGCATGCTCCATAATGCCCAGAACGGCTTCGTCAAAGGCCATAGTATATGGGACAGCATTGGTTAAGTCCAAAGCGAACTCCAGGATGTGAGGTGTAATGAATAGGGGTACCTTATGTTCCTTGACACGGAAAAGGCATACAACCAATTAGCGTGGTCATTCCTACATGAGGCACTAAAGACAGTCGGTATCCCTGACACTTTTCATGCATGGATAATGACGATGAACTCAGGCCTGGTAACAAAGGTGATTGTCGCAGATGTCATAACCAACGAAATCCCAGTCAGGCAGGGTCTCTGGCAAGGCAACCCTATGTCACCAATACTCTTTAATTTTGCAGCCAACATTCTGATGGCAGCAGCGGACGCAAAACTCTAAGGCCTAGTCCACCCTAATCAAATGCCATTGAATATGCTAGCATTTACTGATGATATGGTAGTGAGCATAAGCTCACTGACCAACCTCCAGGGCACCGAGGAACTATTAAAGTTCTACCAGCCAGTTTTGAATGCAAAAATCAACTTGGCAAAAACCTCAGTGATAAGGATTGGCAACCCAAACTTCAGCCCGCTGACTGATACAACGCCGATCATGAACTCCCAGACAATCTGATACCTCAGGATACCTACACAACAATAAGGGACCAGCGGTACTGGAGACCAAACAGGAAGTCTTGTCAAGCTTATCGATCTGAATGGCATGCTGGAAGAGCACCAGACTATGCCTCGAGGAGAAAGTGCAGGCAATAAACATCTTCATCTTTTTGAAGTTGTGGTATGTTGCTCATGTGCTGCCAATGAGCCCAAACTTAGAGAAGAAAATCGGGACAATGCTCTGAACCTTCCTATGGTCTAAGGCGAAGGCGGCAATAGACCTCTGGAAGCCCTGTCAAAACCAAAGAACAAAGGAGGCATGGGCCTCATGGACTTCGAATCTCACGCCTAGCATATATGGGGGAAGTCATTCCTTAAGCTAACACAGACGCACATGCACTGCCTGACCCTAGCGTGGGGCGTGAACTGGGCAAGAACCCAAGGCCTTCAAGAGCCAGTATCTCCCCACTCATTACATAAATGGATGGCACACCACCTGCAGTTAACCTCCTGAAAGGGTACTCCACACTATTGCAACTATGCAATTGGGCTGTGCACCAGGGCGGATGGTCATTTAAGCAATTGGCCCGAGATGCTGACCAAATTCAGAGGGATGTTGAGGCCTGTAATTCCGCAATGATTTCTACAACGATTTGGGAGTAGTGTAACTGAATTGCAATGAAAACGCAACCAAGTCAATCAGAATAAGGTACAAATGACGCTGATAGAACATGGGGATCTGCTCCTAAATCCAGAACGCAATCCTCCCACCTGTCCACAAATCTTAATTGACTGGACAACAGAAGGCCACAACACCAACTACCTGACAAAGGAATTGATTTCAGGCCTGAACATCCCACTTGGTAACTGCCAAACAGCATTCAGTAACCTGGAGGATCCTAAACTGGGCATATAAATTGGGCAAACACATCAGGCCAGACCACCAGCACAAAGAATGCCCCATATGCGCTGAACTGGAAGCAGATATAGCCCATCGCTATTATGAATGCGCCATGTTTAAAAAATACTGGTCCACGATGTGTCACATCCTATCAGGTGAATAATAGCCACTGGGAATACATCCATTGCAGGATCTTTTCTTCACAAAAACCCTGAGAATGGCTCCAATCCAACTACAAGCCTTCATTAACCATTATTGTGTATAGGTAATTCACTGTGCGCTTGTCACCAAGACTTTGAACAACGAGCGCCCCCATCACAAAGGTTTGGTATTGAAGACCATTTGGATTATTTCTGATCAGCTCCATTGGATCTCAAAATTCTCGCGCCTAATCCCCGGGTGTTATAAAGTTGCACGTTTGGCTTTCCCCACCAGATCGCTCGTCATACATGATGAGGCAACATTTTGACTAAGAATTGAATGGCCTTTAAGCCTGCCAATGATAGAGCCATAGCTAGTGATGGCAATTGCCAATCAGCAATTGTCAGAGGTGCTAGAACTCTAGCATCCCAAACCCCCAGTTATTTTTACCATTGGCTGAAACGCCTGTATTCCGCCCTCCCCTCTTACTTTCCCTTAAATTTATTTTAAAATAAATTATGGAGTTTTTTTTAAAAAAAATTTAAGATTTTCTGCTTTCACTAGAGTGGCCAGGGTTTGATTCCCTGAAAGGAGTTTTTTTAACCACTTAAACAAAAAGATAATAATATAAGTTTTTCAAGAATTTGCTTTCCTTAAAGAGAGAAAATAGTATAAAGGTTAAACAATATATAGTAAAAGAACATAAATCAAACAAAAAAAGCTGCACTAAAAAGTCAAAAACAATTTCTTTGCCAAATAATTACTTTTAAAAAATTCTCATACATGACTGCAAAAAAGCAAAGCATGTGCATTTACACACAATCAAGTACAATCTACATTCTTTAATATTATATATTATATTGTAAGTATATATGTATACTGAGGAGTGGTAGCATAGCAGGGTGGTTCCTGCTCCACTCTGGGTCAGGTTTTGATTTAAACGGTTAAAAACAGCACAGGCTTAAAAAAACTTGGTGTGGGTTATTTGTCCCTTGGCTGACCCACCTCATTTACTTTTTTATATGTACACTTATAATAATATAGTTATATATAATATTTTATATATACTGTATATATTAACTTATATATTATATATAGTTTAATTTAACTGAGGCACCCCAACCAGGGAATGAATATTGCCAATCAAAGCAAAAAGCTAAAACAAAATTAATTGTCAAAACCATATAAAACCTCCAACCAGGCAGGGAGAAGAAGACTGCTAACCCACCATGGCAGAGGAGGAGAGAGGGTCAGGTGGCACAGCATTAGACTTAGCAGTGACATAGAAGTGGCACTATTAAAGAGGTGGATTTTGTAAGTCCCAGGAATGTACTCTGGGTGTTGATTGGGCCACCTTTCTGTTACCAAGTAAGAAGACACCAAAGAGGATGGTGGTACTCCTCATTATTCAGGGTGATCTCGCTCATGTAGTAGACAAGCGCTGGGTAACAGCACTTCCACTTTAGATCCCACCCCCAGTACCCACACTCACCTCTGCATAACTGTTACAAAAATCTGCGAAATCTGCGCTGAGATCAGCAAATTAAAATCAATCAGAAATAATTCGAGTGGCAATCTGCCTGATGTTTGGATCTCAAATGGTCGGAAGGGTATGAAGACTGACTTATCAGCTGGAATGCCTGACAGTTTTGATTCAATTTATGTGATGGTCAAAAAAATCACCTCCATCCCAAAGTCGTCGGGGATCATCCTCAATGGGCAGGAAACAGCATTGGATATCATCAACAAGGGTTTGAAGCCCCCTTCTGACATTTTTGGGCATTGTGGCTGATGCAATGCTACTGACCAAATGAATGGCCCAGCGACTGAGCGCGGGCAGGTTGGGCATATCAAACATGTTCCCAACCAAATGGACCCACCCCTATGTGGAGTGGCCTTGGGAGATTCCCACTGCTCGTCAGGCTAAACGCCATTGTGCCAGCCATCAGAAACGTAGCTGAGCCTTGGTTTAGATGTTTGAGGTCAAACTGACAGCGACTTGGCCTGCTGCCAAATTTTTTGATATCAGTTCCCAGGGAACTAAACTGCCCATTCCCAAATAATTCGCCAGTTAGTCGAAATTGAGGGTACCAATCCTGGCTTGTCACTACCCCAATTGACCACTATTTAATCAGTTGCATTGCACTGATAAAATTGTTGGTCGGTTTTCTTCCTTTCCCTTCAATAAAAATTTTGCCAAAAAACCCAATCATTTTTTTACTGTGTTGATCCCTCTGGCCGCATCTCCAATGGCAATCCTTAGTGGCCTGTCAGTCCATATACCAGATGGGCTTTACCAGTACTTATGGTCAGTATGGCCCCCTTCATCATTGATTGGATTCAGCGAGTCAGATATTTCTGGAACTATAACCCTGCTATCATGAACTTCCAACAACAGTACATAGGGATCCTGTGGCCTTATATCAACCAACTACAAGCGAGAATCCATCTCCTTGCCTCCCCAGTCAAAATAACCCCATATGTTGATGAACTCATTGAAACTAATCCAGTGATTCCGCCCCTGCAGCAAGACCCCCTGGGTCTGAGTTGGGCTCATTGTGGTTTGTCATCAGGATAATACTCACTGTTGCTCTACACCAACAATTCGTCATCTCGCAATGCCCAGCTCCATACAACGTCATTCAGTTGGCAATGTCTCTGGCATTCTGGCTTGCTTTTTGGGTGCTCACGCATCCCAACTGGCAGGCTGGTCTAAACATCTTCTGCCATTTCCATGACATAATCGACCAACCATTGTTTCCAGCCACTTTCGCCTTGCTCTAAACTGGGCACTGCAGTGGTTACCCTTTACCAAATAAATGTGCAATCAGTAGTTTGCCGTTTGTTGCTCATTTGGTCACTTTCTAACTTTGGAAGAAGTATACTCTATACCAGGGAGAATCTTCTTCAAACCGCTCAAGCTGCGCAGATTTTGGCTCCTCCCCCTCCCACTAGCCCAGAAGGAAGCACAAGTGTCCCTTCCTGGGAGATAGCCAATCAAGTCCTTGACGCTCTCGCCAAGGTGCAAATGCATACAGCAATTGCAGTTAATAACGCTTCCACAATAACATGCTCAACAAGGGCTCACGTTGTTAGACGCTGTGGATGAGGATGCCCTCCACTGGGTTAGAGGACTTTTGCGCTCTTCCTCACAAACAGAAAACCCCACCCCACTGATGGCTGTCATGTCAGCTGCCCTGAAACCCCCTGTGTCACAATTGGACCACCTAGACAGACTGCTCTAATCCATGGTCAAAGCCCCTATCCTGGTTTCCTTGAATTCTACCTTCTGTGAACTGGCTCCTGCGTCAGGTCTCTCTATTGATATGCTTCAGGTAGTCTTTAGATCAGGCTTGGATTCAGTTTCCACTCATCACGAGGTCTGGTTCACCGTCCAAGGATCAGTAGATCAAATATGTGCCTCCACGACCACTATTAATGCCTTCCCCGCCATGTTACTCGTTATCAGAAGGGGAATTTTATGATAGGATTACCCAATGTAGATGCAAATGACGCGCCTACCTCTGAACCAGAGGTAGTCTGGGTACCAATCCTTCCATAGCCCCCATGTCTGAGTTGGCTAATACAGAGTCACCTATAAGTGAATCTGTTAAGGCCCAGAAGGAGGAAGTCGTTTCCCCCACCCTTGTACTCCCAATTTTCACTCCAGCAAAAGCCCCCAACCTTACCCCCAATTTGCCAGTTTTTCTTCAGTCGCATAAGAGTCAGTTAAATCTTTCAACAAACAAAATCTTGCTTATTTCCTATCGCCTATGAAGATCAGTGTCAGTTTGCATCATGTCTCCTTCGAGGCCCTGGTGGATACCAGAGCCTTGGGGAACTTCATGAGTTTCAAGTTGGCTCAGCAATTAGAACTGGATTTGGATGTGGGTCCCTCAGTGATGGTGGCCTCATCTGCCTCCCAGACCTCATATGTTGTTTGCCAACCAGTACCTTTTTCAATCCAACAGCTAAGCTTCTGCGATTGTTTTTGGCCATTCCAAACTTGGTGTTTCTGGTGATCTTAGGTGTGGGGTGGTGGCGCTGACAACATGTCAAGATTCACTTGGAGTCTAGTATGTTTTTGTTTACCAATGATCAACTGGAGGGTGAATTTCCTCTGATCAACACCCTTAAGAAGACACAAGGAACCAGATCTATTACTTCCCTTGTTACTTCTGTGGGCATCCTGGCCAATTTTCCAGAGAGTTTAATGCGCTATCAAAGAATCTTTGACTTGGAAAAGGCAGATCGCCTGCCTCTGCACACTAGGTTTGATTATGGGTTTCAAATGACCGTGGAGTTGGTGAATATCAACTGTCCGTTGTATCCCCATACAGCAGAGGAAGAAATTTCACTCAACACCTGGTTGGATGATATGCTGAAAAAAGGGTGATTGTTCAAGGAGACCTCACCCATCGCCTCCCCCATCGTCCTAGCCAAAAAAGTGGATGGTTCTCTCTGTCCCTGTGTGGACTACGGCCACTTAAATTTAACGGTTTCTGATCCCTTCCCCTTGCCTCTGGAGCAGACGATCATCCAGGAAATTGCTAAATCCCGTGTGTTCTTTAAGCTGGATCTGGTGAACGCCTTTAACCAAATTTGGGTAATGAAAGGGCAAGAATGGTTAACAGCGATCTGGATGAAGTGCGGCATCTTCCAATTCTGTGTAATGCCCTTTGGGCTGAAGAACGCTCCCGCTACATTTCAACGTATGATCAACATGTACTGGGTGACCTCCGGTTTACCTGTTCAGTTGCTTACATTGATGATATCCTGGTTCAAACCCCAAGTTACAAACAACACGCTACTGAATTGGAAGCAGTGGTGGCCGCCTTGCTAAGGCAGGCTTGTTCGTCAAGCCTTCCAAGTGTGAGTTTTATAAGGAGGAGGTTACCTTCCTCAGGAACCTCATCCTTAAAGATGGTTATGCAATCCCTCCCAACAAGTTAGATGCAGTCTGAGAATGGCCAACCCTGACTACCCAGAAACAACTTCGGAATTTATTGGGAACCATCATTTTCCTAAAAAAATTTTCCCCAGCACTTTCCCAGCTGTCTGTACCGCTCCACCCCCTTACAGGAAAAAATGTACCATTTTGTTGGATGCCCAAATGCCAACAGGCGTTCAAATCAATCAAAGAGGTGTTCATGTCTCCGCTCATTTTGAAGCATGCCAATCCCACCAAGCCATATATTGTTGCATGTGATGCCTCTTTGGTAGCAGTGAAGGAGTGTTGCTTCAGGAGCACAATGGTTTACAACATCCAGTCACTTATTTTTCCTGGAAGTTCACCACCACGGAGCAGTCTTGGGCCATTTACAACAAGGAATTGGCGGCTGTGGCATGGGCAGTAACTCATTTGAGGTATCTGTTACAGGGTGCTCAACATGAATTAACAGTCCGCATGAATCACTAGGCCCTTTTGTATTTTCATAAACCCCAAAAACTGGCGCATCGGCAAGCCTGAACCTATCAGGACCTGTGAAGTTTTAACTTTAAGTACAAATTTGTAAAAGGTGCGCTCAATGTGCTCACCAATTTTCTAAGCCGCAGCCCTGCCTACTGTTCCTTGGACCCAGAGGAAGTGGAGCTCATCACCGTGATTCCTGCCACCCAAATCCTGTTGATTATTTCCACCGTTGTTTCATCTGTAACTTTGGCTCCCGATGCCCCTCTAGTGGCTCAGGTTTTAGCCAGTCAGATGGCCTGCCCTTAGGGCGTGGAGTTGGTCGAGCAGTTGGCTCACCCAAGTCATAAACACTCCCTATACTCCTTAGAGGAGGGTCTCATTTATTTTCAGTCTCACATCTGGGTCCCCCCTCCTTCCAAATGGAGGTATTCCACGCACATCACAATCCCCCATGGTCAGGCATCCCGGTAACAAAAAATGAATTGACTTGATCAAGTGGATCTTCAATTGGGTGGTTTTGACGAAAGAGGTTCCGACCTGGATTGCCAATTGCATTACTTGCGCCAGGGCTAAGTTGGACCACTCTGGCAAAAATGGCCTTCTGCACCCCTTACAGCAGGCGGAGGGCCCATGAACATTGGTGTCTGTGGACTTTATCATCGAGCTCCCCTGCTCTAATGGGTACACAGTGGTGATGGTAGTGGTGGATTGCTTCACAAAGTTTTCCCTTTTTATATCATGTACTTCTTTGATTACATCGAAGAAACTACCCCGCCTTTTTGTACGCCATGTGTTTTCAATGTTTGGTCTCCCCAAGGAGATCATCAGTGACCGTGGCTCACAGTTCACTGTGCAGTTTTGAAGTCAACTCCTATCAATCCTGAAAATATCCCCCTGTTGCTCCACTGCATATTGTCCCAAGTTTGATGGACAGACTGAGCATGTCAATAAAGTCCTTGAACAATACCTGCGTTGCTATGCTGCAGCCGCGCAAGAGACCTGGGTTGATGACCTTCCTCTCACTCAATTTGCTTACAATAACAGGACCCATGCATCCACGGGGTTTTCTCCCTACAAAGCAATGTTAGGTTTTAATCCTTTATTTTCGGTAAGGCAGTGCTTGCGGCTTGAGGTTCAAGCTGCCACAGACCATGCTGCTCATATCAGATCAACTCAATCCTAAGTGTGGGAACACCTCACCAAAGCCATAGTCAACTACAAGCAGTTTGCAGATCACAAGCGTCTTCTGGGTCACGATTTTATGGTGGGCATCTACATTATGCTCAATACTCATCACTTAAGAATTCAGGCCCCTTCCCATAAGTTTGCTAGTAAATGCTCAGGTCCCCATTTGGTGGAGGTGGTATTGGGAAATGGGGCGTTACAGCAGAAGCTTCCAGCGCATTGGAAGCAGCATCCCATTTTCCATTTTTCCCAGCTGTTGCCCTTCAAGGGTGCGATCCCCATGGAACCTGAACTGATCATTGTCAAAAATGGGGAAGAGGCTGAGGTAGAGGCTATCCTGGCATCCCAAAAATCCCGACGATCCATACAATATCTCATGGCCTGGAAAGGGTATCCAGTCTACAAAAACAGTTGGGTCAAGGCGCGCAATTGCATGAAGTGGATGGGCCTGGTTGAAGCGTTCCACATATCCCACCCCAAAGCTCCTCGTCCCCCCAAAAAAAGTTGCAACGATTATGGCAATCAAGTTACCCAAGGCGCACAAGAATGTGGCTATTGTGCAGTTTTCTGGTGGTGGGGCCCTTCCTTTGGAAAAAGGAAAGGGTAATGTAAGTCCCAGGGCACATCCTCTGGGTGTTGATTGGGCCATTTTTCTGTTCCCAAGTAAGAAGACACCAAAGAGGATGATGGTACCCCTTGTTACTCAGGGCAATCTCGCTCATGTAGTAGACAAGCGCTGGGTGACAGCTCTTCTGCTTCAGATCCCACCCCCAGTACCCACACTCACCTCAGCAGAAATGTTACGAGGAATCAGTGAAATCTGCACCTAGATCATCAAATTGAAATCAATAGGAACTAATTTGAGTGGCAATCTGCTTGATGTTTGGATCTCAAATGGTCAGAAGGGTATTAAGACTGACTTATCAGCTGGAATGCCTGACAGATTTGATTTGATAAATGTGATGATTGAACAAATTACCTCCCTCCCAAAGTCATTGGGGATCATCCTTGATGGGCAGGCAACAGCATCAGACATCATCGACGAGGGTTCAAAGCCCCCTGCTGACAATTTGGGCATTGCAGCTGATATGATGCTACTGACCAAATGAATGGCCCAGCGACTGAGCGCGGGCAGGTTGGGCATATCAAACATGTTCCCAACCAAATGGACCCACCCCTATGTGGAGTGGCCTTGGGAGATTCCCACCGCTTGTCAGGACAAACGCCATTGTGCCAGCCATCAGAAACGTAGCTGAGCCTTGGTTTAGATGTTTGAGGTCAAACTGACAGCGACTTGGCCTGCTGCCAAATTTTTTGATATCAGTTCCCAGGGAACTAATCTGCCCATTCCCAAATAATTCGCCAGTTAGTCGAAAATGAGGGTACCAAACATGGCTTGTCACTACCCCAATTGACCACTATTTAATCAGTTGCATTGCACTAATAAAATTGTTGGTCGATTTTCTTCCTTTCCCTTCAATAAAAATTTTGTTAAAAATCCAATCATTTTTTTACTGTGTTGATCCCTCTGGCCGCATCTCCAATGGCAATCCCTGGTGGCCTGTCTTTCCATATACCAGATGGGCTTTACCAGTACTTATAGTCACTATGGCCCCTTCATCTCTGATTGGATTCAGCAAGTCAGATATTTCTGGAACTATAACCCTGCTATCATGAACTTCTGACAACAGTACATAGGGATCCTGTGGCCTTATATCAACCAACTACAAGCGAGAATCCATCTCCTTGCCTCCCCAGTCAAAATAACCCCATATGCTGATGAACTCATTGAATCTATTTCAGTGATTCCGCCCCCTGCAGCAAGACCCCCTGTGTCTGAGTTGGGCTCATTGTGGTTCGTTATCAGGATTATACTCACTTTGCTCTACACCAACAATTCGTCATTTTTGCAATGCCCAGCTTTATACAACGTTGTTTGGTTGACAATGCCTCTGGCTTTCTGGCTTGCTTTTTGGGTGCACACGCATCCCAACTGGCAGGCCGGTCTAAACTTTTTCTGCCGTTTCCATGACAGATGTAATCTAAGAGTAAGGGTTTTGGGCATTAGCATGGTGGGGGATGAGGGCTGTAACAAAGGGATTAATAGAAAGAATATCAGTCTGGAGGGGATCTTCTAAATATTCTGCAAGGTTATGTTCAGCTTGAAGGCATGCATTTGAGAATAAAGCAAAATAGGTATTAGTTTTCTCAGTTATTTTAGTTTTTGGGATTAAAAGCTGCAAGGCTAGAAACATATGAGGTGGTGTTGTTAGCAAAGGGCAGCTTGGTAATTTCTTCCCACACTTCTTTAGGAAAATCTGGGAGGAAGTTAGGTATATTAATCCCTTTTGAGAATTAATAAATAGATTTTGCTACTGCTTTATGGAGGGGGGACAATAGGACAAGTCCACCACTGCTAAGGCAAGTTGGCGGTTTCTTTGGGAGGGGATGGCATTAGGTAAAAAAGCATAACGTCTGGGTGGAAGAGAATTGTTGAAATAAGGATTTAGAAAATCAGTCAAGTCATAGCCATCCGTGGAGATTTTACCTGATTTGTCCTCCTCATCCATAACAATTTTCACCTGATTTATTAACATCATTCAATAGGGCCCAAGGATTTTGGTCAACATTATCATGCAAGACAGAATTAGAGTGGGTGGTAGCTGGCAAATGTGAATTCGCTTGGTGGCAAAGAGTGGCCCAAGCTTGATTCCATTGATAGGTTGTAATGCAGATGGTTGATTGTGGCTGGTGGAATTGAAGAGAGCAGATTTCTCACTCTGATCCAGTAACTGAGGGTGTTGGGGGAGGTATCAACAAAACACCCCATGTGGATACCACTGACAAGGGTTTAGAGAAAGCAACAGAAGGAATGGCATGGGGGCAGGACTTTTTAGAGTGGTCTAGTTTAAAAAAGAGTGAAAAAATATGTTTATTGTTATTGACCAATGTATAAAAGAAAATATCTGGTGCTTCAGCAATGTGAGCACATGGGGAGATATGTTGGGTGATGGCAGGGTGGTGGGGGATAATAGTGGCAGTGACATGAGGGGCTGCAAGGCACTCTGCCACAAAGGGAACTGAGAAGATGAGGTTGGGTTGAGTGCCATAAGCCAAAAGACTCAATATCAACACATCATATAAAATTTAGGGTAGGAGATGGGAAAGGAGGTTTTCAAATGACACCACCATAGTAGTATCAGAAGGGAGCCAAGTATGGGCAGTAGGTATGGGGGTGCTTTTATAAATTAATAGGTCTTTTTTGCTGCGTTAATGGCCTTTTATGTCTAAAACCCTATATCAAAATGGCCCTTAAAAGGGCGGTTTTCATTAATGCCAGCCAGTGCAAAGGCAGCGGTAGCTAATTTGATTATTTGTTTGTCAGAATACAGAAATAAATGCTTGTAGTCAATATAAAGACAAACTAAATGTTGAAGTGAGGAAATGTGAGAGGATGAGGATAGGTCAGGTGGATGTGTGCAAGGTGAAGCGCTAAGTCCTGTGGTGGAAATAATTGGCCAGAAGAGTGGGGCAGACTATTTGAGCCCATTTAAATGCACTTCCTCATAGGGCAGAAAATGCTAGTGGGTGATTCACCGCTGCCCACATTGGGGCAGCTGGTGGCAGATCTGATGACATTAAATGGGCTACAGATGTAGCCAGAGGGTAGTGGATAAATAAACTTTTATTAAAATTTTGCTTGAAAGTGAGATTGAGTGGAAAAGAAAAGTTTTAATTTATTTATATAGTATTAATATAGTATATATTATTATTTAAGATATTATATATATTTTATTTGAGGTGGGCCAACCTGGGGATGATACTGCACCAATTAAGGGATTTTGAATGATTGGGAAAGGAGGATAAAATCTGGAAAAACCTCCACGCATGGCATATGATAGGCCAGGAACTCCATGGACCGCCTTTGCTATTTGCTATCTCGGTTTGGGGCATTGGTGCACAATGCTAACACAGTCATAATTGTCCCCTACCCAAAGTTCTAGTACCAGAATCAAACTTGGGGAGGCAGTGGTAGAGGCCCTTACTCTACCACTTGGGTATCCTCCCCTTAACAATATCATATATAATTTATAATGTATAATATATATAATTATTATATAATATATATTTAATATATTATAAATATTACATATATACAAATACTTTATACATATATAATATTATAAATATTATATATATATTTAAAAAAATTATTTGAGGTGGGTCAACCTTGGGACAAATATACCACACTGAGAATGTATTCTAATTATTAGAGGTTTAGAACTCAAAACCTGCACTAGGGGTGGAAGCAGTTTTACCTGCTTGGCTAACCACTCTTATTAAATATAATATATATTACATATATTTACATACTTTGTATGATTGTATGTATGTTTGTATGTAAGTGCGCACACCTTGCTTCTCTTGCAAACATACATTAAAATTCTTTAAAGTAATTATTTGACAAAGAATTTTTTTTACTTTTTAAAAATCTTTCTTAGATAATTTATGTTTTTTACTTTATATTTTTTAGTTTATAACTTCCATAATATTTTCTCGCATTAAAAAACAAGATTTTTTATTTTTTTCATTTTAATTTTACTTTTTAATCATACTTTAATTAAATTATTATTCTAATTGCATAAGTTAAATTGATATGTTCACTTTAATTTTCAAAGATAACATTATTTATTATGATTTCTCATATGTTTACAAAATATCAAAAATAAATTCTTTCTTTAAATTTTTACTGTACAGATTAATTAAATAGTGAAAATTTGATTTCTGAATACAATCATAAAATGTAAAACTTTTTTCTTGTTACTTATATACATTTTCTTAGGTTTAAGTTGTTGATAAAATAAGTTGATTTTGGCCAATTGGGTGGTGTTTTCAGTTGAATCAATAAGCTCATTTGGGGTTTGGCCAAATGTTTGGTGTTATGTTATTTGATTTGATAAGTTTATTTTTTGATTTAGGATTGATTTGATAAATATAAATAATTCATAAACTTATGGGTGGCCATCTAATATTATAAAAGCTAACAAGATAAACTTAAGCAAAGCTTGGTAAAAATGTTTTTGAATTTTTAAACCAACAACTAAAAACCATCAACAGCTTACTGAAACTAATTAACTTATTAAATCAACCAATCAGTAACTGCTTACTAAAGCTATTAAGCTTATTAATTAACCTAAACCCACCAACGTCTTGACAAACCTATTGAAAATATCAAATCAACTGAATATCTAACTGCTCAGCTGTAACTATATACCAATTATCATCAAAAATATATAAAATTTTCACTTGTTATATATAAGACTTTTTTATCTTTTTTTAGTACTAGTGGTGCCCAACCCAAAAGGGGGAGCCGCCATGCATCTTTATTTGCAAATGGGCCAAACAAAGGGATTATCATAGATTAAAAAATTCCTAATATAGCCCCTAGGTTATCAGCCTAGGAAGCCATATCAGATGGCGAGGAGGCTTTAAGGAAAATTTTATCTGGCGCCCACTTTAGCTGGTGGACCATGGCAGACAGCATTGGGGTGGGAGCATCAGCGACATGGGGCATAAGGAGGTATAGTTGGGGGTTTTGTTCGTTAATGAGGCTAGCGGTGTCCATTGCCTCAACATATTGAGCAAGTTGATGCTCAGCAAAATTGATGAGAGCTGACACACAAGTAAATGACTTGATGCGCCACTAGTTTTATGGATAATTGGGGTCAAAAAGAGAAGTTTTTGCTATATCGATGCAAGCATGGCTCACACCAAAAGCAAACCCCTCAATTTCATACTTTGCATCTTCCTCAAAATCGTGAGGAAAATTGGGGATAGGAATACCCTTGATAAGGGGCTCCATTGCCCCATGGAGTTGCTGGCGAAGGAGGGTACTGTCTGGGGCATCTGCAGCTGCAACTGCCATATTGTTAATATTTTTATAAATGGGAAACCCATTTTTTGGATGAAAATGGCAGGAACATGATTTGGGAGGGTCAACAAAGAACTCTTCCAAAGAAAAATCAGGCTTCACGTGGCATGGCCATCCATCCTCCTCAATCCATTTGAGAGCCTCAAATGGATTGGATTCAGCCAGCGCTGGGCCAGCCACAGGAGTTGGGGCTGTGGCTGGAGCTTATTGGCCATGTACTGTCAACCATGGCAGCTCAGCTGAAACTGATCCAGCCATTGACTCAGGGTTCTGTAATCCAGTCAAATTTTTAAAATTTTAAAATTTTGTATATTTTGATTGGCTGCTGCTTTTGAAGCAGTGCCAGAATTCCCTAATGTTGGGGGCGGGAGGATTGAGCCCCATTAAAAAAATTGGGGTGAGGCAGCTGCTGGGGCAGCGCCCAAGCCCTGAGCGGCAGATGCGGTGGAAGTGGCAACCATGGGGCACTTGTGTGTCAATTGGTCAAGCTTGGAGCACAAGGGGCAAATGGCGCAGCCATTTTTGATGCGCGCCCAGAATGGGTGATCAGGGGCAGATCTGATCATGGTGCGGGGGGAATTGTGAGGTGAGAGTTGTGATGAAATGGGTAGATTGTTGCAAAGGCATGAGGCCCTGCCAACTGATATGACCCATTGGGAACCACAAACTGCAACATGGGGCCTGCGCCATAAATGGCCAAACCCTCCGTGAGCTCATGGTGGAGGCATTTGGGGGAAAGGAAAGAGGGCAACCCAGCGAACTGGACCACTAAAGTGGCCTCATCTGGGAGCTGGGTGTGAACAGTGGGAAAAGGAATTTTTTTAAAGATTGATGGCAGCTTGGCTGCTGCCGCTGAATCAGCTTCCAAGTGGAAGATGAGGTTGAAATACCCCTTAAAGGGGCGGAAGTCAATAAAGCTGGTAGGTTTGAAAACCACCATGGCCATCTTGATGATGGCCGCGCTTGCATATAAAAAAGAGGTTACCATAAACAACCTGGAGGCCAAAATGCAAATTGCTCCATGGGAGCACTAAAGGGCTCTGGAGCACCGCCTGAGAGATGGTGAGGTGGTGGGACAAGTCCTGAGGGGGGACATATAGCCCAGTAGATTGGGAGGGCTAGCAGAGCCAGCCCAGGCACGCTTCAGCGGCAGCTAAAAGATGCCAAATGGCGGCGCACTACCCCAATCTGGGGCAGCAGGCATTGATTGCATCAACATCGGTAAGTTTTGGCTCATTTGAGCAGTTGTTTTTTGTATGTTTTTAAAAAATCTGAATTTGGCTTTGATTTGGGTATCGAAGCAAAAGAAAGATCTATGAAACTTTTTATCTTAAACATGAAAATTGATTTTTTAATGAATTATTGTATTGTCATCAAAAATACATAAGTGTGCTAAAATTAAAAACCTCTAGCTAGTCTAGAAGGTAGCTAAAATCGATTGCAAGATTTTATTACAGACAGACAGACATACAGATAGATAGACATACATACATACATACAGACATACAGACAGATGTGACAGTGAGTTAAAAAAGTGTATAAAAAGCTAATTTGAAGCTATCAATCTGTCAAAGCTGGAATTAAGTTTATCCAGCCATAAACTAGACTCACAATTGACCACTGTGATGAGACCATTAGAAATATCACTTCTGTTAAAGGAACAAGAAGCTAATATCATATACCTTGGAGCAGAACTGACCATTCCTGAATATATCTTAAAACCAGTCCACTTACCAAAGCAAGAATGCCAACCCAATCTACACCTATAAGTCATATAAACCCGATCTAATATACCTTAATATAATCTAAAACTAATTTCCTTAGGTGCTTCTTTTCCCTTGAGCCCTCTCAGAATTATAGCCAGATAGATTCCTTTAAAGATCAATCATTATCTAGGATGAAATGGCCAATCCTGGCGGAATGGCTCATTGACTGAATTTTGTGGTTATGTAAATGATCGCTAGATAGTTGCTCTCCAATTGGGCGAGCCAAATCCAAGTATTCCCCAGAGATTGAAAATTAAGATTGAGTGGGGCCAATCAATGGCACCAAATTAGTATTCAGATCACCAGTGACTAGTAGCTGAGGATGATTATTTATATTAATTAGATAATGGTGGAAACTGACAATCCCAAGATTGAGGTGGCCAAGAAAGTTTCTGGGCCTAATATTTAATAATTGAATATTGCCTGAGTAGGATAACTCTCCAAATGTTGACTAGGAGGGTTATAACATGTTGTTGGCAAGAAGCTGAGTTATTATGAGTGTACCAAGCGGTTGAGGATGTTTCTGCTGCATATTTACTAAGTCAAAATCATATTTGATATTTATTTATATTATCATTTATATAGCTCACCAGCAACTGAAAGCTGAGGAGAGCTAAAAATAATTTGGACATTAGAATTGATGGGTTGAGAGTGTTGATGCCAGGAAAGAGCGAAGCACATGGAGAGAGAGTGGTTGGCTGGAAGAACCAGCGATGAGCTGATAGGTCAGTGATGGGTGCAGTAGCCCTTTTGTACATATAAATACCTGGTGCTTCCCTCTCAATAAAGATCTACCTTTCCTAATCTACCTTTATTATATTTTTATGTTTATTCTTGTTGGTTTGGGGTTAGGCTGGTTGATCCACGAATGGCATGTGTGACATGCCAAGGGGTCATCCAGTGCTGCTGGACCCGTCACTTAAGGCAAAATGGCAAGGGACAACCAGTCTTTATACTGGTTGGCCTGCCGGCCATCAGAGCCCACTGTTTTGGAAAAAATATTTTCTGACAAGCCCTAACTGTGGAAGTAGTAAAAGTAAACTACTATAATTGTGATCCTGCTAAAACATATTCAGATACTTAAGACATCAAGAAAAATTTTTAAAAATCAAAATTGTACCATGGAAACTGTCCCAGTGAGAACCCTATACTAGCGCCAATTCACCTCTTGTTAGCTTACCTCCTGGGTCATGAACTAAAACCTTTTGAGTCAGTAATTTCCATCATTGGCTTAGAAAGTATGAGAAATATGCTGAAGATATTGTTCTAGACAATGTGGCAAAGCTGAAACAAATCAGCTAATTTTTAAATGGAAAAGCAGCAGATTAGATTGACATTTAACACTCTTTCATTAGCTGCAAATGTTTGTGTGAAGCGTCCAAACAAACTGACCACTCAGGCATTGATATTGAATTTCAAATGATGAACCTAAAACTCAAAGAATTTTGATTATATTTATAAAAAATTGATAAATTCAAAGGATTACTGGCATGCCACCATCAGAATGCAACGCAGAATGTCCTTAAGGAAGCTCAGAGTGAAGTGGTTTGCTATATCAATAGATCACAAGCTTTAAACTGGTTTTTGGGAACCTTACTTGATCCATTACACCGTGTAGTTATTGAGTCTTCACCCATTGATGTCCATGTGGCAAACTCTGCACTGCGTTCATATGCATGTACTTATGCTCTAGAACAGGCAGCAAATACCTTTGGCTCATCAGCATCAAACTATAGTACAAACAACAGAAATATCTTTAAAAGTAGAGTTCCAGAACAATCAGTCAATCCTATAAATTCAATCATGTCCGCCAAATTGTTCTAATTAACTGAGAATTTTAACTCTCTCTCAATATTATTAACTTTTGGCAGTGGGTCTCAGTACCCATTTATATAGTGCTATAGCTGCAAGAATACAGGACACCTCTCTTGGGCTTGTAAGAAACCATGCTGCCTCTGTCAAGGGAATCATACTTCCCATGTATGCCCCAATTGCTTTAAACTTAAAGAACAGTTACTTTGCAAAGCTTTTTCTACCCATTGAAATAGGAAAACACATGATTGTATCAGAGTGGTAAATATCTTGAATTATTTATATGAACTAAAGAAATCAAGCTCCCAATTTACAGTTGTACCAGATGGAAGAGTATTGGAAAATGAACTAGAATATATATAGTACACCAATGGAAGTAGATGGAGATGGGACAGACAGGCCCATAAAACCAGAAGAACATGAACCAAGGAAGCAAAGAAGAAAAAAGTAGAGAAACAGCATTTTATTCTAGCAGGAATCAGTTCCTAGTCTATACTAAATGACACGACCATATAGTATAAACTAAAATCTCTCTGTCGCTCATCACCAGCCCTGAAAGTAGAACTCATGCAGCTTTTGAGTTCAATGTGGCTCTGCACAGCTGTAAGCAATGAAGAGTAATCCTCCCTAGCAGATGATGATTCACCACGTACTGAAGGAATTGTCCAAGGCATCAAGACTGATATAATTCTAGATGGAGGAGCAATTACAAATAATATATCTTTAAGTTCTTATGGGAATATGGCATTGCAACAATTTATAATAAACAGAAGTATTCTCATTTTTCAATAGCTCTACAGAAAAAGCGCTTGGAATGGTAACAAATATCAAACTATCAATTGCTGGGATGAATTTTACAATCAATGTTGCCGTTTTTTTTCTAGATTCTTACTCAGTACTATTAGGTGTGAGAATCCAGAATATTTGGATGCTCACTGGTGCTATTCTGCCCTGTATTTCCACAATAATGTGCAGGATAAGGTTCACTTTCTACCGTTGGGATAAATAATTAAGGGGATTATAGGACCATTTATATAAAATAATAATAATAATTCAATTACCCTAAAGGATTTTTGATAAAGACTATTAATAATCTCCTGGGGGAAAGAAACAAACCCTCTTAATATCTTGATGGTTAGTATTTATATGTGCCAAGGCTTGAAGTGAGTGAGACACAAAATTTAGATTAGGCTAGGAATAGCTGAATTAGGGAATAGGAGGTTTAAACTTATCAGGCTCTCAAACTTTGCCTCACTTTAACATAACGGCTGCTGGAGGGTTGATAATGGGTAGGACAAGTTTGTTAATCAAGGATTTATAAATATTTCATCCAATCATTGGTCTAGAAAATATTTGTACCTTGCAAGACCCCCCTCCACCCCTATAAAAGGGGGTGGTCTCTGCCTAGGCGATTGAACAGAACAGTTAGGGGCTGGAGAGGATTCTCAGAAAAAACTTTCTATATTCAGCCATGGGTTTGGTACAACCTGACTGTTGACAATTGAGTTTATTGGCTAAGAATTATACTTTGAAAAATTTCCTCAATTTTATGGATTCCACTTTAATCAGCAAGGGTCTTTTGGCTGATATTTTCCTCTTCAACCTTTGAAACACACTTATTACAATATTGGACTTGTAATTGGCTGACATTACCCCTTCAAGGGTGGTAGGGGGAGAATATGAGCGCAGGAACTGGACATGGACCCTATTGATGGTTACTTCTGAAGCAAGGGATTTGATGGAGCACTCATCCCTTAGCTTATATGTGATTACAAAAGTTCCCTCCCAGATAGACCCGAGCTTCTCACTTCTAAGAATGATTTTATTATGGTAATACAGCACCAAGTCTGATACTTGGAAGGAAAGAATAGGGGGCCGGAGCTCATTAGATGCTTACCCTTCTTTAGTTACAGTCTTTGCCAAGTTATTCATAGCCTCTGATTGTAATTGGATAACTTCTGGGCTAACTTTTTCATGGCTTGTACAGGGTCAGTGCTGTCAGAGAAAATATCTTTGGTTAATAAAGCCAGCACCACAGGTTCTCACCCATACATCACACGGAAAGGGGGCTTTTTGAGGATATAATGATAACTAATGCAATAGGACCATGAGCGCGCTGGGTAGGTAGAGATCCTATTGAAGAGGGTCTGATTTAGCCATTTTTCAGAGTATAGATATCAGGGTTCCATTTACCTTTTTTACGGTCCCATTTGTGAATGAGTTGTAGGGTGCAAAGAAGAGTTGTTGTGTTTTCATGGAATTGGCGAGGAGCTTTACCACTCTGGAGGTAAAGATTTTCCCATTGTCACAAAGGGGGTCTTGGTGGCAGCCATGTTACGTGAAGATATTTTGATGTAAAAAATATAGCAGTGGCTTTGGCAGTATGAGCGGGGAGAGCAACAGCATCAACCCATTTGGTGAAATGATCAATTCTGACCAAGATATAACAATTGCCACTAGTGTTCGGAGGTAGAGGACCTACCATGTCCAAACTTATGGTGTAAAAGGGTTGGTGGGTTGTAGTTAGTTGATACTGATACCGGGTGTTACAATTTTTGGCAGTAAATAGGAGATACGCCAAAGGGGAATTGAACAGGGTCAAACCCACTAAGCAATAGGACCAACTATATGAATTTGTTGTCCTCAAAACTATGTAGCAAACTTAATAAAATATGATGTGATTGCCTTGACAACGCTTCTTTATTTAATTTAATATTTTCAGCAGATCCTTGCTGTTCCAATCTCTTTTCCTATACACAAACCTCATGTTTCGATCGCCCCATCTCACTTATATATTAGAAAATTTGGTCAATACTGACCCTTTTGCTTAGACTATTTGGTTCTTCCACATCCTCATTGGTTCTGACTGAATCTACTATTCATTAAATTCACAATTGCCTTAGTTTAAAATCTACTAATTATTAGTCATGCAACAACATCGCCTTATTACCTGATTTGGAGGCGATCCACCAATCATTTGTTCAAAGCTTGGTATCACCCTATTGCCTTATGTCAAGGCGATCTTCATCCATATTATTAGACTACTCGGTTCAGCAATCTCACACATTCTGTCAACACTATTTAGGGCTTATCATCCAGTCATATATAATCACAACATTACCCCACTTGAATGGACAATAAGGCTTTTATTGCTAAAGCACCCAAAGTAACTTAATTTGCACTCGGTTAATGATCCAACAGCTTTCAGGGTCCTTGATAGTATAAGAATCCACACCTATATTCTCAAAGATTCTAAAAGGCCAATCCAGATGCTGGCCAATTTATGCTTTCACCCAAACCCATGTTGGTCATGGAATAAAACCATGTCCCCATCTTTGAACTGCAAAGCCTGTTATTCCATACGTGTTCAGCAGCCTGATTCTTTATCTTCTTGGTTAAGCTAAACAAGTAAGCTTTGGTTTGCAGCTTGATCAGTGTGCTTGTTAGGTTGGTCAAGTAGCTTTGAGGAGCCATTCCTCCGGTATCTTCCATGCAGGAATAGAGCAGTGTGATAGAGATGAGTGACGTCCATATAATAATTGAAAAAGTCTCTTCACTGTTGAAAAGTGATAGCTGATGTTGTAGGCAAAGACAGTGGTGGAAAGGAGGGTACTTCAATCAGAGGGTTTATCCATTACCAGCTTCCAGAGTATAATAACCGGTGTCTATTAACCCATTTGACTGTACCGTTGTATTCTGGGTTATATGGCGTCATTAGAGCCCTGCTGATGGCCATCAGTTCGTTGAGCCTGGGTAAAATGTGAGAGGTTAAATTGGTCCCATTGTCAGTAATGATGAACTGAAGACAGTAATGTCACTGAATTATAACTCCACCACAAACTTAGCCTCCATGACTGCCCCAAGATCATGTACTGTCCATTCCTCAACCCACTTGGTCAAATGGTCAATAGCCACCAGAATATACTTGACAAGTTTGCTCCAGTCAGAAGAGGCCCCACAACATTGATAGAAAGCGTATGCCAATAAAAGTGAGGTTTCACTAGCTGGTACAAAGTCTTTTGGCAGAATGGATTCTCCACTTGGCTCTGGTGGCATCAGTAAATGATTTTGAGCATGTCAAATTGCATGCCTTCCCGGTAGTACTGAGGTCGCAACATTTCCAGGGTATTGTATACTACACCATGTCCAACAGATTGGTGTGCGCTCATGATAATATCTGATCAGGAGGAAGGCCTTGGGATATTCACAATAGTGTCTCCTATCCGCTTGTACAATTCGCCATTCTTCTGGAATTATTGGCCCTTATTCCATCAAGTACCTTGATGACTTGAGGCAGTTCATCGTCATATTTCCCGCTGAGCATTTTATCATACATTATGTCACTCAGATCTGCCGTAACCACAATTGATGCCAATCTTGATAAGCAATCTGCATTTTGGTGTTTGGCTCCAGGACAGTAAAGGATTTCAAAATCGTAAGCCTGCAGCTTAAGAGCCCATCGGGACAGACGCCCCTCAGGTTCTCTGATATTCTGCAACCAGTATAATGAAGCCTGATCCGTTACAACTTGAAACTTTACTCCATGCAAGTACATTTTAAATTGCTTATATGCATAGAACACCGCTGAGCTCTCTCACTCAGTCACAGTATAATTACACTCATGGCATTTCAGCATATAACTGCATTATGAAACGGGGTGCTCCTCCCCCTCATTGTCTTTTTGGGATAGGACTGCCCCAACGGCGGAAAGAGATGCATCCATCTGGACAATATAATCTTTATCCAAATTGGGATAGCGCAGCACTGGCATACTGCTGAGTGCCATCCAAAGTGTATTGAAGGAGCATGTCAATGTTCCTTACAATCAAATGCAGCATCCTTATTTAACAACTTAAACAGCAGACCTCCAATATAACCGAAGTTGTGTATATAGCGGCAATAGTAGCTGACCATCCTAAAGATACTTGTATATTGTGCTTACTGTTTGGCGTAGTCTTCTTTTGAATAGCCTCCACCTTGGCTGGTTGGGGCTTCATCCTGGTCTCATCTACTACAAACCCAAGGTACTCCAGTTGGTCCTTAAAAGTGGCATTTACGTGATTTGATTTTGATGGCCTCTTCAAGCTGGCGGAAGACCTCCTCCAAATGGGTAAGGTGCTCAGAGAACATTCGTGAAAAGACATTGATATCATCAAGATACATGAGGATGCACAACAGCTTTAGGTGGCTGAGAATGGTATCCATGGCCCATTGGAACATAGCTGGGGCATTACATAGCCCTTGTGGCATATGGGTCAGTTGGAAGAGCCTTTTGGACGTGACAATGGCGCATTTATCCTGTTCCGCTGTGGCAACTTGATCTGCAAGTAGCCAGATATTAAATCCATAACCAAAAAGTAACGAGCTCTGCCTAATCAATCCAGTGCCCTGTCAATCTGCGGCAAGGGATAAGAGCCTTCTTGGAGATACTGTTGAGCTTCCAGTAGTCTATTACCTCCCAGTTGGTATCATCCTTTTTTTTACAATGAGGATAGGCGAAGCCCACGGACTCTTTGAAGATTCAAGCATGCCTTGGTCCAGTAGTTTTTTCAATATCCTCTGTCACTACTTCCTCAGCTGCCCTCAATCAGCGGATCATCTGTGACCTGATGAAATGATCCTCAGTGTCCAATCAATGGACAACCCCCATGCGCACCTTAAATTGTGGTTGTCAACAGCAAAGATCTCCTTATATTTTTGAAATAAAGCTATTGCCTGATATTTATGGTCTTCTGATAACCCCATTAAATTTTTGTGCAGTACCACCGCCATTAACCTAGAATGCGGCTCAAAGGGCAGCCAAATTCATCCAGTGACCCAAACTAATAAACATGAAGGACCTCCTTAACAGGGGTCAGGTGTAAATACGCCACTATTTTGTGTCAGAGGATTTGAAATGGTTCTGTTTGTAGATTATCTGGTAGAACCTTGATCTTTTCATGTCCCAGTAAAATAATGCCTGGATATACGTGAGGCTCAAGACGCAATTGCTGATATGGGCCAATAATTTCCCCATAGAGTCCATCTGGCACTTCTATCACAAATTTGGTGCTCACTATTACTTGGTGACCGAAGGGTTGGACAGAGGCCAAGAAGCTCAGAGTGGCAGCCCTTAATATTCGTATAACTGTTGTGGGAGGTCATAGGTCTTGCTCTTTAGTCAATGGTATTGAACGGGAATCACCCTGTCACTGTATGCAAGGCTGATATGTCACATATGCACCAGATCCTTCAGCACTCCACTAAAGGTAAAATATCAGGATCTGTTGCCCCAGAATCTCAAAGGTCGCTGCCGTCATATCAATGACAGCCCCAAAGTGTCGCATGAAAGTGGTTTCAAAAAACGATTGTAATGGCTGTATGGTAGCACTATCACCGGGGCTACAACAACAAATGACCCAAACCGCAAAGGTAATGCGATGTACACTCTCTCAGAATTGTGCTATCCGCTCTAGCGGTCCCATATACCATGAGATAATCTACGTCAGGTTTTAATGCAGCTTTGCCACAAACTTAGAGGAAACTATGTTGACTGGGGCACCTGTAACTACTATTGCATAACTTAGGTTTTGGCTACAACAATGTCACAGTACTTACATTTTGAATAAGAAGAAATTTGACTGTTTGAGACATGTACATATGGAGTCTTTGTTCCCAAGGAAACTCGCAATCCCCTCACCAACTTTGAGCTATTCGTTGACAATAGTGTTGACCAGAAGGATGACGTTTACTCCTTGCTAGGAAGGCGCATCAGCGGATTGGTCCAGCTTGTCAGGGGAAACTTAATCAAACATTTGACAAGCATACGGCTTTGGCTGCACCTGAGATCCTTCTTCCGCCGCATCCTTATCTTTTGCTCATGTCAAAATATATTCACCCTCCAACCGGCTACTGATATAGGAATGCATCATCATATGGAGGGACTTCCGCTGAATTCACAGTGATCAGTTCAGGTGGGATGTTTGGGATTGGGATAGCATAGGCTGAGTCCCATCTCTAATCCTCCTTGAATTTTCCCTGATAGTACTATTCCTGTTGTACGTGATGGACCTGACGATTAGGTCACCCTCATGCGAGGTGCTCAAGGTGACCACATTCTAAACAACCTACCCCATAGTGCCCAAATCCTTGATTATTGTAGTTTGGGCCACGCTGAAAGTTGGACTGGCGATGGTAATTCAGTTGAGGGTGAGGCGCGTAGTTATAATAGGGTGGGGGTTACTAAACAGACTTTGGACAAAGCGGAATAATTCCACCAAATAAAAAGTCCAGCTACGGATGCTGTAACCTTCCACTCTGTATTGGATGGAGTAAAGGTATCAGATAGGCGGCACAAAATTTAAACAATCTTGAGCAGGGTTATGTCATCCTCCAATATGGATCATGACATTGTAAAGATTGCTGTATGGGTTCACCGCAGAGCTCATTGCAATTCTCACATCAGCTTCAGCTAGAGTGCCTGCCCCTATTAGCAAATGAACTTCCGTTGTGAAGTGGTCTGCAAACTCAGCTAGAGTCTCATTATGATGAAACTCTTTAGTCAAAAAAGTAGCCTTCTGCTGCAACATCTTGGCATTGCCTCAAAACAACCTCAGCACAAACTCCTTCACCTCCTGATATATAACTGTGCTATTTGAAAGATAGCAAATGTCTTGGTTGGCAGTTTCAATATCCTGGGCGGATATCAGTAGTTTAGCCTTCTGCCAATCTGAGGCACCTTCTGTCACAAGATCCAAACCGCTTGAAGAGCCCGTGGATGTTTTTATTGCAATAAAATGTAGGTAGATTGTTGATGAAGACTTCCTCTTCCCACTCATATCTAAGAGCCTGTGGAGCGTAGGTCTCTTTGATGGGCAAGACTGCCATAACATGGAGGTCATCATGAGTTATACAGCTCACATTAGTATTGTATTCAGCATAAAGTGACCCTTTTTGAGCGGCCTCATTTCCATCCACTTCTCATTGGGGACAAGGTGTGCAAAAGGTAGGTTTTAGCTTCTGCTCCATACAGTGTAGCAGCTCAGTAGCATCATCCATGCGATTGAAAATTGCCTTTTTGATTTATCAAGTACCTACAACTGACTAGCCGCCTTTTCCAGTTGATTTTTAACGTTATCATGCTCCTGAAGGAGCTCTTCTTGTTTTTTGAGCACAGTGTCAACAACAAGTTTGATTTCCACAGCTTTTGAAAGAACAGTGGAGGGACGATTCCCCTGTAGTGCAGGCCTGAGATGCCATGGCCAGCGACTGGACAATAGTATAATTTTGTGGCTTTTCAATGGGCCTCCTGTAGTGAGCACCACTTTTATAACTTTTAGCGCTATATAGGAGATACGCCAAAGGGGATTTGCACAGGGTCAAACCCACTGAGCAATAGTAGCAATGATATGAAGATTGTCGTCCTCAAAACAATGTAATAAACTTAATAAAATATAGAGCGATTCCCCAACAACACATCTTTATTAAATTTAATATTTTTACCAGATCCTAGCTGTTCCACTCTTCTTTTTATATTCACAATCCTCCAGTTTCAATTGCCCCATCTCGCTTATATATCTGTGAACTTTTGGTCAATACTGACCCTTTTGTTTAGCCTATTCAGTTCTGCCAAATTCTTTGGGTCCAGCTAAGTCTGCTATTCATTAAATTCACAATCGCCTTAGTTTGAGGCTACGAATAATTCGTCATATATTGACATTGCATTATCACCTAATTTGGAGGCGATCCACAGATCATTCGTTTAAAGCTTGGTATTGCCCTATCACCTTATGTCAAGGCAATCTTCATATATATTATTAGACTACCAGTTCAGCCAATATCACCCGTTCAGCCGTCACTATTTAGGGCTTATCATCCAGTCATATCAGAATCATGACACGGGGTCTTGTAGCTGGATTGCTTTTTACAGTCAGACAGACATCCAGGACTTAAGTTATGGTCTCCCTGATGCCCTCCCAGTAGTAGGTAATTTAAACCATTCATAGATTTTTTGTACTTAGCCATGCCCCATGATAGTATGAGACTCCATGATCACAAAATCTGCTCTGATGGATGGAGATAGGTCAACCAGTTTACTCATACTTTCTTGTATAACTTCCCACTTCCACCTTGGCGTTGAAGAAGTGCTGAGTTAGCATTTTTTGTACAAGTTCATCTTCATCAGCTTATGCATCAAGAGTCATTAAGAGGTCATGTAACCTCTCAGCTTCACTATTGTCTAAGTGAAGGACAGGCAGCCCTGTCAACCCAATAACGTTCATATGGCAAGTTCCCGCCCAATGCCCAATAGTTATGATATAATGCTGGAGCTTAAGAGCCCAGCGAGAAAGCCTTCCAGCAGGTTCCTTCATATTTTTCAACCACTTCAGGGAGGCGTGGTCTTTAAACACTTTAAATGACGTCCCATATAAGAAGAACTATAGTACTTTACAGCAAGCAAGACAGCCAAGCACTCCTTCTCAGTGAAGCTGTAGTTGCGCTCAGCTTTTTAGAGTGTCTTGCCGAAGTAAGATACGGGATGATCAACCCTCATGCTCAATCAACTGAGCCAAGATAGCTACAATGGCGTAGTTGGAGGCATCAGTAAACAACATTAAGGGCTTGCCATAGTCAGGATGACAGAGGATTGGCTGTTGTTGAAATAACTCCTTCAAGGTTTCAAACGCGGCTTTTGTTCAGTACCCTAATGGAATGGTGTGTTATTAACTAAGAGACGTACAAGGGGCTCACTGAATGGCAAATTGGGGATAAATTGATGTTAAATCCCCATCATGCCCAAGAATACTTGAATGTCACAGAGGGTTTTAGGCGCCGGCATCTAGGATATAGCCTCAACCTTATCTTGTAGGGGTTGGATTCCGTCTTGTGAAATGGCGTGCCCAAGGTCATCCAGTCCTTTCTAGAACTTATATTTTTGATGGCTTTAACTTAGTGTTAGAAACCCACAGGCGTTGGAACACTTCTTTTAAGTATGTGAGGCGCTCGTTGAATGTCTTAAAGAAAACTGTGATATTATCAAGATAGACAGTTACATAGCTCATCTTGAGATCCTGGAGAATATGATCCATCGCCCGTTGAATAGTGACAGGTGCATTGCATAACCCTGGGGTAACCGAGAGTGGGTTAAATAAGGCCCTCACTACAGATAAGCGCACACTTCTCCTGATCCTGTGGAAAGAGGTCCATCTGCCAATACCAACTAACCAAGTACATGGCGGAAAATAACCTGGACCCAGAGAGTTGGGATAGAGCGTCAACAATACAGGGAATAGGGTAGCTGTACTTCTTGGTGAGGTTGTTCAGTTACGGTAGTCCATAACTACCCAATAACCTCCATTTTCTTCTTTATAAGTAAGAGAGGGGACAACTAAGGCTTTGGGACGACACCAGCAACCCAGCATCTAACAACTGTTTGAGCTAGATGAATCTTTAGGAGAAATTTTCTCTCTCATTGCAATCACTTTTGCAACTTATTTGTTCAAGTCTGAATTTAGTTTGATAATTTCACAGAGGAGATTAGTTTGCGCCCATAACAGGGAGCAGTTGGGCAAGTAAGGTAAAAGGCACAGGTGGTAGGCCCGCGACTTCCAACGTTTGCAAATGCCCCAGAGAAACCGGCAGATTAGATAAAAATAAAAAGCTGGTAGTTACTATTTCCCCAGAAATCTTCACTTGGCAGGCGCGATGTAACCAGTACATCAACACGCCGCACTCTCAATCACTCTCGTCGGTGGAATATGGAGTCCAGGTGTTCCTGGATATTCAACAAACAGTATTGTTAGAAAAATTTTGTGGGGATGTGCACACTTATTTCCTGACTGCGGTGTACGTCGCACCTCACTCCATGTCATGCGGTTGGCTGGATCTCAGTTTCAAAAACAAGGAGGCAGCAGACGAAGCTGCTGCAGTGCGCGTTGTGATTGACCTCCCCAAAGGGCAGCAGGTCGTCAAAACCAAGCGCACCAGATGGACAAAATCCAACCAAATTTTCCAACACGTTCAACTTTTTGCCCACTACATTCAAGCGCGCCATTCTGGAGCAGCACCTAAAAGCTGGTCTCACCATATATGGCGAAATACAATCCTTTGAGATTCAATGTTTTACGCTGATGCCACACCTGCACACCAACAAAGCCATTGCAGCTCTGACCCCAACCTAGGAGATTGCGAAGGACCTAACCCAGATCCTGCACTCCACTTTTATTAATATTTAAGGGCATACCACCCACCCTTTCTGGGTAACCGTGGACAGCGCACTCCCCATCTGCACCCACTGTGAC